>SJVG01000250.1:0-43833 GCA_034774675.1 Scedosporium minutisporum
CCCCGACCGACGCCGCCGGGGCCGACTGCCGCGGGCAGGGCGCGTCTTCCATGCCCGGGGCGGGGTGGGCCGGTCCTTTTCGGTCGTGGTAAAGGGCCGGGGGTGTGGAGGCCGTGCCGGCTTTGCATCCGGGGGGCGGGTTGCATTTTATTGGGATGCGGGGGGAGTTTAGGGGGGGGGATTGGGAGTATGTTTATGAAGGGGTGGGGAGGAGGAATAGATTTGGGTATTTGGGGAATGGGTTTACGCGGTTGGAGGTGGAAGCGATGAAGGGGATGAAGCTGTAGGTGAGGGCAGCAGATACATCTTCGCACCTCACCAAGTTCATCGAGCCAGCCGGAAGAGTAGACTTGACATTTCTAAGGCAACTCGAGACCTGAGCATGTGAACTCATGCACTAGCTTTCCATTTCTGCGTTTTTTGTCCCGGATGCTACCTGATTCATTAAGCTTAACTCCGGAGGAGCTCATGCACATCTGCCCCCAGCCCAATGAGGCGAAGATCGACGTTGGATGCTAAAGGAGCTCCATACTTCGTATTTTGGAGCCTCAGTAGAAAAACTTGGTCCCCGAAGTCGTTCGAGATGCCTCGTACAGCTTTTTTGAACATTCTCTTTTATTTCGGCTTCTGTCTTGTGACGCAAAACATCCGTACTCCTCCCATCCTGTTTATAGACCACGACCGGCAAGGCAATGATAATAATGATAATGGTTTGAGAAGAAGCCAAGCATACAAAAACGAAACACTCCGCCTCCTAGAACTAAAATAAAAGAACCAAGAAGAAGAAGAAGAAGAAAGAGAGGTAGAATAGCATCGACACACCCAGCGTCGAGGACAAAAGAAGAACCATGACTCGAAAAAAAAAGTTCCCTAGAAATATGCTTCTGACAAGAAAAGGCTTCCAGTTAAGGAAAGTAAGCCGGCAATAAAGATGACATTGTAACATTATATATCCACGGCGCCGAGCCTCTTTATCCCTTTTGTGTGTTGTTGTATCCGTCAATGCAGTTTCAAAGGCATTACCAGTGTTCCGGAATCGTTACTGTCGCAAGCATTGGGTATACTGATATGACAAGTGCGAAATCAGTCGTACAGGAGAAAACCAAAATAAAAGAACAAATCCTCCCCTCTCTGCCCTGAAAAAAAAGTATGAGTAAAAAAAGGGGACGGAACAGCACAGGCGCTTCCAAACAAGAATCGAACCGAGAGATGTCGTTTCAAGAGAGTCGATGCAACACCAATTCTGTTCAAGGGTCCAGCCGGGAACAATCGAGAAAGGCACGCGGTCCTCTCGGATGCGGCGGGAAACAGTCATGTTGAAGGCTCGGGGCAAGTTCGACGAAAGTATTCGGGAAGAAATCGGAAGCTACTGGCTCCGGGGAGAACCAAATAGCGCCTGGCAAAGAGAGAAGAGGAAGAAAAACTTCGGCGTTTATAACTTGACCTTCTGGCCTGTAATCTTAAACCAGATAACAGCCACAAGATCCTCCTTGAACCTCTCCCAGGGATTCCTGTTGAGGTAGTAGCTGAGCTCGCGGTACTGGTATATCTCGCCCCAGCAATCTCGACCCCATTCGCAGCCAGCCATGTTAACGAGAAAATCGTGATCCTTCTGGTCGTAGTGCCATCGCGGATTGGGCCCGTTATCGGCGCAGGCTCCGGGAGGGAAACTGTTGATCTTGCGCTGGGGTAGGAAGGCCGTGTGCTTCCTCACCCAAGGCTGATTCGTGTACAACTCTTCGAGGGCGTCCTGTTCGGCATGGTCCCAAGACATGTGTCGCTGCTCGTAGGCGACGGGGTCCCACCACACATCTAAGAGCTGCGTCGTCCATTCACTCCTGCGGACCATGAAGGACCCGAGGTTGAAGCCAGAGCAATCTTGAGCTAGGAGGAGGTTGATCGAGTTGGGGTTACCGTCGCCGACTGGGCTTCGGTCGGTTTCGCTTAAATATTTTTTGGTAAAAGGATGGGAGATGTTGAGAGGGTTATATTCGTTGATATCGCGGTAGACGTTCTTGTCAAGATTCCTAAAGAGGTGGTCCTGAAGCGAGTACGTGGGTTCCATTATGTAGGTGTTGAGATCGAGCCACCAGAACCTATCAACGCTGTCAGTCACACAACAGAACTCGCAGGCCACGTCGTCCCGCCAAGGGACAAAAAGGGGGGAGGGGGAACTTACCACTCGGCATCGGGATACTTGCGCATCGCCGCCCGCAGGTAGTCAATCTTTTGCCAGCCCTCGCGCCACTCGTGGGCGTACTTCTTCCTCTTCCTCATGTCGACAATCTCGAGCTCGTAACCCCACCTGGCAACATACTTCTTCTTATTCCTGATGCTGTCTCGTTCGATAGCCCACTCGCGGGCTCCCTTCCAGTCCATTACTCCTCCGCCAACGTTTGCGCCGAGTACTATAACAAACTTCTTGCCTCCGCCGAACTTTTCGGATCTCCTAAAGTAGTAGGGAAGTGCTAGAAAAATCGATAGAAAGTCAGCCACACGTGTTCGCGCCTTATGAATTGGTGTTGCGCGTAGATAATTCGGTCCGACTCGTGGTGAGAGACGAGTGTTCGGGGTTGGTGGAACCTACGTGAAAGGTACCACGAAAGCACGAGCAAGAAGAGGACCAAGATCAACAATAACCTTATCTTTAGCTTCCTGCTCATGCGTGATAATATATTCCTAACCGCCAGCATGGGTTTAAACCCCTGCAGGGACCATTGGCCGCGACCCAGCTTCTCTTTCTGAGCATATGTGTGGTGTTCGGGTCGGAACTGCGGTAAGCTACTCGAAATCTTCCGAATGTGTTGACTGAAGAAGCCTCGATTCCTACTCGAGACGGGCGGAGTCAGAGTCGAGGCGCTCACTGACTTCCAGCTTTCGGGAGCTGCAAGTATACCCGAGGCAGGGCTCGATCGACCGCTCGGTGTGTGGAGTCCGGGGCTCGACCAGCCACCTCCGCCCAGGGCTGGGGAAGGGCTTCGTGACACCGGCATGGGCGTCGCGGGTGTACCTGGATTCGGGGGCAACTGGTTAGCATAGGGCGAAGACAATAGTGTGCTTGAGCGTGAGGACGGTTGTCTGGCGGCAGTAGTCGCTCGTTGGGTGGGTTCCGCGGGTTGTGGCAGCTCGACTTCGTGCTGGCATCTGCTTCCTCCTTGGCCATCTCCTCCCACCACCGCCTTCGAGATGTTCCGGCGTGGAGGCATGGGTCGCCGGAGACAGGGAGACGGAACAACTCAAACAAACACAAAGAAGCCGCAAAGAATAATGGCTTGGCAGTTCCCGAAGGAGGATTAGGGAGAGGTTGGAAAGGGAATAGAGGAAGGTGAGGATGGGCATCCGGGGCAATCAATGATGGGGTAACATGAGGATAGTACGACATCAAAATTGATGTACATCGTAAAGCAGCAGCTGGAATGGAGTATTCTGAGACATACCGGGAATGGGAGGAAGCGAATCAGCAGTTAGGTACTGAGCGGACCTCTTCTGGTCCGGAGGGCCGACAGTCAAGTGAACGGAGGATCGGCGACGGTGATGGGATTTCGATTTGCGGTCGTTGAAGGAGGAAGTGGAAGCCACTCCGGATTCCTGAGAGGTCGCCAGTTTGGAAAAACTGCCGGAAGCGGGATGGGACCAGGTTGGCGCTCGAAAAGGCCAATCTGGAACCAGCACGCTAAGGAATCCGTTTTATTTTTGGTGGACGAGTGGAAGCGTTGGAATGGCAAGAACAATAGGGTGGCGGTAGTGGGGACTGAATCAACTGGGCCTGAACTTTGAACGGGGGCAGGATGGGGACAACAGGACAATACGAAGAATTGAGAGCCTGGATCAATGGATTGAGGTGAAAACGGCAGGTGCTGAAGGGCCTCGTAATCTTATCGGCGTACCAGCTGGCAGCGTCTGGTCTATGGTTTCTGGTCTCTTCAAGCTGTCCTCGTCTGAGTCCGGCAGCGGTAAGAACAACGGCAAACTGCTGATGGTGCCGTCGTTGGTATTGTTGTTGATCGAGGTTCGAGGTGACAAATCTTTCAGATTGTTCCAGTCAAATTTTGTGGGGACTCTGCTCCAATGCTCGAAACTTGAAATTTTTCCTTTCCGCAATCTTGTCTTCTTCTCAGTTTCTCCCCTGGCTTCTTGGCCGTTTCCAAGAATTGCTCCGTACTTTCGTACAATTGCGGGTCGGTCTGAAGTGGTGACAATGGACAGTGCCACGCCTGTCCGGGCGTCAATATCTGTGCTGATTGATGCCCCTGTAACGGTCTGTACTTGTACGAAGTGCTTGGAAGAGCGTGTGCTAGTCCTTGGTACTTGTTCCCCAGGGAATTACCCCCCACTGCGGTGCCGATAATAATTGCGATCAATCTCTGTTGGCTCCTAATTTGATACCCACTAATAAGCAAGCTGCGTGGTGTGGCGATCGAGTACGAAGTACTTCATTAAGCGCAAGGGGATTGATTGTAACTTTGTAGGAGATATAAGCCTTGCAAACCTCGCGTGTGTGTTGTTCGGGGCTTTTCGCGCGTGGAGTTGCAATGGCAAACTGCAACTGTAACAATATCTGAGGGCGTGCTGCGACGTCCTTGGGCACAACCTCGCAGGTGACAGTTTGGCGAATGCCCTGTTTCCCTTCCTGCTCCCGGCCTAGCTATGTTCCCGTACTAACAGACTCCGTACGAGACTTTCGGGGCCGGAGAGGGCTTTCTTTACAACTCGAGCACACGAAGAGGAGTAGGTCTTAGACCTGTTTGCGGAAGGCCGTCCTGTTTTACCGCGACGCGAGGGGCGAGTTAGGTGGGGCAAGTGAGGAAAAGAAGTGAGGAAGGTTTTGTCTTGGTGATAATGTCTCTTCAAGAGTTGCCGCGGCCTCGTTTTAGTCTGTCTTCGCGAGAGATATGGACAGCGGAGGGAGATCGCAATCGCTGTGTTTCGTTTCGTTTCATGTAAGGGTTTGCTCGAGAGGGTTGCGAAGTTCCTTTGACGGGAAGGGGAGATCAAAGGGCTGATCACGATCTCCGTGTTCGAAGGCAAACCGAGTGGCTATCTGTCCAACGCAAGGAGCAAGCAAGTCCGAGGACAGGAGGAGAAGAGACTCAAGGGAGAAAGAGACAACTTCCCCAAAAGGGGAATAGAAATTTCTTCGACGGGAAAAACATCTGCGAATATGATTGAACGAGACAAGGACAAACTAATCATATGTCTAGACGTAGCCGCACCTGTTCGTCTCAATGTAACTGAATAGGCTATCATTGATGCATATTGATATGCGCCCCTGACAAGACGCGAGGGCCAAATGAGGATCCAGAAACGGCTCAAACTTCAATTGACCGATTCTAGGGGCTAATTACTTCACAGCGCTAAGGGATTTCATTGTTGGTGAGTGACAGCGTATCTCCCTCCTTGATCTCCAAAGGACTGATCAACGAATACTACGGAGTATGAAGTAACTGTAACCCGCACAGATTGGACTCTAGGCCAGATCCAATATTACTTGCACTCAACTCTTGTCATGGAGCCAGGGCTCAGGAACAACTGCAAAGCAAACGGACAAAAAGACGCCGAAATCTACCATGTTTGACGTATGTACACTATTACTTCGCACACGGCCCACTGCACTGCAGATGCAGATCAAGATTAGACGGGATTCGAGCCAGAAAAGATTGATGACCGGGTACATCTCTGATAACATGAATGGTATTAATTTGATATTGTACCGGGCTAGCCTCGATCTCAATCTCTCGCCAAGCGCCCTGCCCAAACAGATTGAGACTAATAATACTCCATCCAATAACCCCCCCCCCCTGCCAAGCAAGAAAAACCCTTGAACCCCTATTTTTACAACTGCCCCAACTCAATTGGCTCTCTCACGATAACCACTCAACGCGTGGACCGTAATCTTTGGTAATGAAAAACGCCATTGAAGCCAAATTTGACGTTGTCCTGTCCCTGGCCCCTGCGTGATGCTCCACGGTTGGAATCACCAGCTGGCCGCATTCCCTTATCCTCGGGGAGTGAATGTCTTTCTGAAGTTTGCGAGTGCAAGTTAATATCACCCAGCACCACTACTAGCATGGTCGAATGCGCGACATGACTTCTGCTCCTGGAACGGGCCGTCTATTTTCCATCCACTCCGTTGTTTGACATGCTGGACGGCGCTTTTCCGAGTTAGAATGCCGTCCATACTGTCTTGGATCTCTCCTCATTACGGTGCCCAGTGTCTCTCGTATCGCTGTGGTGTTTTGTCCGACCTGGTTCTCGTATTCCATTACCTGCTACTACTGAGGAATACCCACTTCGTAATACGAGTGTGGCCAATTTCCTAGGCTACGGAAGAGAAAATATTTCCGTAATAAACTTTCGAGAAGATTAGAATATGAAATGGATCTAATTTTAGTATTCGTCTGATTCTTCACAACTGGGTAGCTGTCTCAAATCCAATTCTGGACTCGTTTGAGGTCAACGCAATCAACTGCTTTCACAATTGTTAAGCCCTCGGACCACCTCCTCCGATGCCTTAAGAGGAGGGCCCGAAGTCATTCCTGTGTTCTGTCGGTTCCAACCACCTTGCGGCCCGTCTCAATCGTTGAAACTCGCGGCTTCAATGCGTCGACACCTTTGACAAGATAGGCTTAGTCAGTGGAAGATGTGGACCGCCTTCTCCAACCTCACGTAGCTCCCGAGCTTCGGGGCACGCAATTGATGGCGACCCTTGATCTCTATCCGCCCGAGCCGCCTGGCATTAAGGGCAAGGCAATCAAAGATGCCACAGATACACAAGCATCCATCATCAAAGAATGCACGGACGCCGGCAGAGAGCCGCCCCCTTATGTCCTTTCCGAACTCATCGGCAAGGGGAGCTTCGGTCGCGTGTACAAGGCGACCACCACGAAACACCCCAGCCGGATTGTAGCCGTCAAGATAATCAGCATCGAGGAAGGTGACGGCCTCGTCCCTGGTGCTGCCGATACATTCGGGGATATCCTCAAGGAAATACAAACCCTCAAGCTCCTCGGCCAGAGCGGAGCGAAAAATATAAATACTGTCGTCGATTCCCTCCTTGTCGGCCAGTCGGTATGGATGGTGACTGAGCATTGCGCAGGCGGCAGCGTCGCGTCCCTGATGCGACCAACAGGCGGACTACCGGAGAGGTGGATAATCCCCATCCTGAGGGAAGTTGCGGAGGCTGTCTACTGGGTCCATAAGCACGGCATCATCCATCGAGATATCAAGTGCGCAAATGTCCTGGTCACTGAAGCTGGGGGCGTTCAGCTCTGCGATTTTGGTGTCGCAGGGATCATCCAAACTAAGTCTGACAAGAGAAACACTGTTACCGGCACTCTCCAGTGGATGGCCCCCGAGCTTTTCGACTCAACTGTGTCCTACGGGACCGAAGTCGATATCTGGGCATTTGGCTCGATGGCTTATGAAGTCGCCTCGGGCCTACCGCCGAACGCCACTACCAGGATCGATCTACCCCAATTCGGTGCTTATCTGAAGCGGAATTGTCCTCGGCTCCAGGGGGACAGATACTCGCCGCATTTGAAGGGTCTTGTGGCATACTGCATGGTGGAGGACCCAGCACACCGGCCTCCAATCGAGGACGTACAGGGGCACCCTTACATATTCAACACACATGATGAATATTCGACAGTCTCGCTTCGTGAGCTCGTCCACGCGTACAGACTCTGGGAAGCCCAGGGCGGTGCTCGACAATCCCTCTTCTCTGCGGGTGGCGCCCAGGGACCAACCAGCACCGACTCATCACCTGTTGAGGACGAGTGGGATTTTGATACCCACAAGAGCCAAGTAGCGCGAATCTCATTCGGCAACGCAACGGATGCACAGGCTGTGTTCGACGCCTATGGTCCCGGCCCCGGCATTCCCCTCGGGCAGCAGCCGCTAGACCTGCACGGCCGCCGTCGCCGTCGACCCCCACAAATGAAAGAGTTCAAGGGCCCGCTCGAGAGAGTCTTCGATCCAAACACGATGTCCAACTACAAGGACAACATTCGCGCTGCCTTCTTCAGGCCTAGCACCCCGCCGGCATCCGACTTGCCGCTCAGGGAGAGCTCGGAACAGGTTCCTCCACGAGCGTCATTAATCGATCTAGATTTATCGTTTGAAGGCGGCGAGCTGGCAACATTCGTGGACCTAGAGACGATCAAACCGCGCCCATTCTCGGGCGACCTGTTGGGCGGGAATGATCACCGCCGAACGCAGGACTGGTCCTTCCCCGTATTCGCTCCTGCGGACTCAGGACCAGACGCCCCATACGCTGATCCTGAGCCCCAAGACCCAAATAAGGCAGGCACTGCGGCGTGGGGGAATCACCGGAGGACCCAGGACTGGACTTTCGCGACGGCAATTCTGTCTGCTCCTACGCATCCTGCGCTAGCCTCCGTATACTCGGACATCCTGCACCCCAGCGAGGGCGGGGTCCCCGACCGTACTCCAGTAGACCCGACCAACCGCGCATCGGCCGTGAGCCTCATCGATCTTGATGCAACGATTCCGGTAATTGACCGTCCATCGTCAGCCAACTCAGATGCCCCTTCGACCCTCTCGGGTATCGGGAGCGGTCCTTTCGACCTTGAGTCATCTGCCAACATGCACAATCTCAACCGTTTTGTCCTCCAAGAGCCTTCAATTCACATCCCCATAGGTGCCAGCCCCTCATGGAGCGGACAGCCCTCCATTTTTGTCACTGCAGACGAAGCTGCGGCCACGAACGCTCACCGCCCTAGAGCGGCCACCACTGCTCTTAGCGCCTCGGAGGAGAAGCCAATCTCTTCTCTTCGGCTTCCGATGCTCCACCTTCAAGAGTTGCCACCACCCTCAAAAAGCGTGATGGGCGGGACGGCCTCGCCGGACGAGGTGAAGGACGAGTTTCGACGTCTGGTGTCGGGTTTTAGGGAGCACCTACAGGCTTGTAGTGATGCTGTCACAAGCCAGCCCGCCTAACCTCATAAGTATTGGGAACCAAAGAAGAAGAACTGCTAGCATACGATGTAAATGTTCGGTAAACAAGTCCTATCTGCTGAGGCTCTGTAAAGTATAATATGGTGTTTCTATATACTCTAGCATCCAGCGAAGGAGAGCGCGCAGGCGAATAGTCCTTCACCTATTCCTTTCTCGCCTTCTCTCTCACAAAATACACCTGCTGGCCGGGGCGAAGAGTTGGATTGTGGTAGGCTCGTAATACTCAGTACACCGCTCAGAAGGTAGCAGACTAAAGCATTACATACTATCGTACCTGCACTGAATAATTTCTTCCTATGACTCTTGAGTCTATCTAATGGGAAAGGATGATACTTAGGCCTTTGTATGAATGAAAGAGAGAGGAGAAATTAAACATACTACTAATAAAGAGAATAATAAAAAGAGACTCGCAGAGGATGACGAGACTATGTTTAAGTTTAATTGGGTTTTACATCTCCATCGTCTGGGTAGTTTAAGAATCTGAGAAGATGAACCCTCCACCTCCGAATCGCTTCTCAGCCCTCGACTAGCCATCTGTAGTGTAAACACGGCAATCGCCTTTCCCCCAGGTGTATCCCTTTTTGCTACGTCCCCCAACTTCAGCTACATAGATCTAAGATGACAAGCTGTTCGTAACCCACAAAGTCTACAAAGTTCGGATTAAGCTACGCAATCGTTTTAACCCCATGAACGGTCCCTCTTCTGGCACATACCTATCTTCAAAGTGCTTGAGGAGTAGCCTAGCCGCAAGGATCCACAAGACTTCCCTGCCCCTTTTTCTCGGTACGAATAGTCGATATCTTTACATCACCACCAGAATTCATGCCGGCAGCCACTGGCACCTGCCTTCCGAAGAGGAACGGAAGAAAAGCAGCCCCGGGTTCAGTCATAGTCCGCTTTCCTAACGAGCTTCGCAAACTCTGTGGGGTTAGCTGCCTCTCCTTTCATCTTTCGACACAGGAAGCTGGGCTCGCTCAAGACCTCTTCAAAGTCTTCTAGGAGAATGGATGGAAGGTTGAATCTAGGGTAAGACTCAGTTGCATTAGTAGTTCTTTCGCCCATTCTTACCTCCGAACTTGATAAAGAGTCATGTTCAGGTCAACCGTATCTCCGGGAAAGACCAGTAGTTTGGGCATGCAGGAACGAATAATACCACCTTCCTGCTAGTCGAGGTTGTCGAGATAAGAACTAGTGCCACGGCAAGATCGAGGAACTTTGGTACCACAACTATAAGTGAAGGACCTCTGGACCACTTGTTCGCTGTAGACGTCGTAGTTTACAATTATATGAAGACTACCCCAAAAACGTGAATCTGCAATCCGGCAGAGAACTCGGTCGCAAATGCTCATCTTACATAGTGTTGGATGATAATACTAGTTAGTTCTTTCTATGATGCTTCTTGAACAGAAAAGCTGTAATCGTGACACTTTTCGAGACAACATAGTGATGCCTACTATCCTCCCAATCTCTATCCAAACTCTCTCTCCTTTCTCCCAGATTCATCATTCGTCCTATCTTCTTCACACCTATTCATCATCTTCGTTCATGTGTATTTTGCGTCTTTCCGTCATCAGTGCCACGTCTTAGAAAACTGTGTCTGTTTCTTTCGCTTCTGCCCTCGTCGTCGCTCTCCGGGCGGGCTCGGAGCGCCCGCGGATTATCAGGCCTGCAGAGGTATGTTAGTCCCCAGTGCTAACGTGAATGTGTGAAAGCCCGGGTCAACTCTGCCACGGCGTGAACAACTCCAGACCAGCTAATATGTGTATGTGCAAAAGATCGAGCAATATATTGGTACCTCAGCTTCGACTCCTAGGTTTGCAGCGCAAGACTTTGTCTGGTACTGCACGATAGGGTACGAAGCCTAAGGAGTATCGTTTTCATCATTGGTGCAATGTGTGTACGAAGGGCATCTGAACCCACAGTAGGTCATCTAAGGTTGACCTCCCATATAGGCGTTTTCCGAAACCGTCATTCTTAAGAACGCGGGATACATCCCCAGCTTGGGATATCAAGGTGAGTAGCAATGAAAAATATTATCTTTTATGAGCTTTCCAAGCGATGCTTATATCCATCCCTCTCTTGTGTACAAGGGCATCTGAACCCACTAAGTCAGCTTAGGCTGACCTCCCACATAGGTGCTCCCCGAACCGGCCCGAAAACACGACGACCGCGTCTCCAAGAGGGACAAAATCAATGTGTGTATGGTGGCATGCGGCCGGAAGCTAGCAAAGAGCAGCATTTTGAATCCCCAGACACTCGGATTGAGCCAGGCTTCAACCCTTGCTCACGCAGTATTCAGGGGCACGCCGAGAGGGTACGGGGACACGTTCATCTTCGAGCTAATGGACAGCGGCAAGTTAAAGACCCCAGATTGGGGATGGTAGTGGGTACTTGTCTTGAAGAATGGCTTTGCAGGCGACGGTCGACTTTATCCATCTCGCACTTCATTTCGTCACTGGTCAAGCCGCTATTACCGCTTGCTATTGCCGCTTATGCTCTGACTTCCAGGTCCACACAAATGCCCAAGATGTCATGGGTAAACGAAGGAGAAGGGGAAGAATACCACTTGGCAGTTTACGCTCCCAAGATATTTGCGGTATGAAAGGCGAAGAAACAAAACTCAGTTAAAACAATGCGATGTGTACTGACCATTATAGATTTCCAGGAAGAGAGCTTGTATAAACTGACTCAGTGGAGATTATTAGATGGTTTTAATTGTCCCGCGGCCGTAGGGGCGGCTGTCATGCCGCCAGTGGTGAGGTGTGAGGAATAAGAGGTGATGAGGGAAGGATAGGTTCAAGGGGGATGCGGAGAGGTCGAGTAGCTAGGGGTCATGTCCGTTTTATAGCTTGTCGGTTATTACCATGTGATGGGTTATCACGAGCATGGCGATGACAGTTTAGTGACTGGACACGCCGCCGGCGAACTGGCGACGGAGACAATTTCAGCTGCCGAAGGATACCGCCGAAGTTAGTCCCACTTCTTGCTGCTGCCATATCGAGATGCTAATTGCGAAGTGTACACAATAGCCGGTGAAGAAACTCACCCAGTACTAGTCGTTCGTTCTCTTTGAGTCGTCATCACATCGCATGTAAGAGATCCATGGCATGGACAACGCCTACCTCGCCGAGAGATTCTAAATGGCTAACCGGTTCCAATAATTTTCAAGGTTTGACCTCGCATCTCGGGAACAAGATGGCTCTTGGGCTGAGGTTGGCGATGGAGACAAAGGAGAGGATGGATGGACCGATGGGCTAAACTCAAGAGGTCATGCTGTAGATAGATGGCTAGTCCCTAGGCTTGGACGTGTTCGTGTTATCGAAGATGGCGACAATACGTTTCTTGGCGCGGTTTTGGTTGTTTTCGGTGGGAGCTGAATGGAAAGATGTGCCGTAGGGAAGTTTTAGAGCGATGCGAGGTAGATGTTGGAAATCAGCAGATGAAATGAGGTTCGCGTCAAAAGGTAATCGGGCAAGACCAACATGGGAAAAGAATAAACAAAGTCGAAGCCATAATCGAAGCATGAAATTCGTTTGGGACGTGCATTCCTTCCGAGTGTTGGTGATTGTTGGCTTATGTGTTATATATGAAAATTCGGGTCTAGATTCTCAACGTCTCATGGAAGCTCAAGTGGTCGAGCGGTGACGCACTGCTTACAAACTACTTCCGCAAGGCGCCGGCATGGAACCCGGTCTGGTCAAACCATGAGGGCGTGGAGGAAATCTGGGAATTGGGAAAGGGAAATTGGGAATTGGGGAGGGAGATGTGGGAATTCTGTTTTTTGCTAGATCATATTAGCGATTCCTTTTTTCCCCTCTTGCCTTTCTGTGAGAGTGTATCTCGAGTCTTTCTTTGGGGCCCTGTTGAGGTTGTGATGCCTGGGGGGAGGAGTTGAGGCGAGGGGTGAAGCTTGGAGGTGTTGTTGGTTCGAAACGGGTGGGTGACTTTTGCATTTTCTTTTTTCTTTTCTTCTCGTGTGGGGGGAATTTTCACTTATGGTAGTCCCGAAAACGCAGTATGATCCGTGAGGCCTCTACTTAAACGGAATCTTACGAACCTATCGAGTTATGTCGAGCCAAGAGCCAGAACGAACCCAAACCCTCATCTCCTGCAAAAGCTCGTCAAGATGTCAATGGATGTCCCAGCGCCGCCCAAGCCGGAGACCTCGGCCCCACAGGCACCCCTGCAAACCTGAGCCAAGCTTAAAAGCTCCAAGGAATCCCAGTACACTTTTCCTTTTTGGGACGACTGGGGTAGATACCTGACAGGCCTCGACGAATTGTGAGAAAACCTACTTCGGACTTGGGGAGCGTTTAAGTAAGCGGAAGCAGGCCGTCATAGATGGACACAGACACAGGTGACAACGGAGAAACGACTTGATCTTGTAGGCAGGAAGTGTATCGAGGGCCGCTTTCTAGACTGATGGTTTGCCAGTGTCCCATGTGTATGGCATCGTTGACGGCTCTGGAGCGTCATTCAACCTAAATAATGATTGACGTGGACAGATACTTGATGTAGTTGTAGCAGTTGAGGCTGTAGATTTGCTTCGTATCAACATCAGCATGGGTAAGCTACAATAGAGAGAAGATAAGCTTCAGCATCTGGCAGAAGGAACATTCTTACAATCGAATTAGATATCGGAATTAGACGGTGAGTCCGAGAACTGTTCACGGCCATAATGGCACCCAAGAGCCCGACTTACCCCAACAAGACTGTTGCTTAAACCAGACTACCAGGCATCGTCCCAAGCTAACTTATTTCGTTGCAACTAACTCCAGGCCCTGCTTCCCCGAACGCTTGGTCGTCTCTCAATGCCAAATGTTAACAGATGATTTTCTTAAGCTATTCGCGTTTTCCTTTCGTCTATTCTGACCATATTCTGTAGGCGTTGCCTACGGAGTCGACCAAGGCCGCGGGTTGTATTATTTCCCGGCCCTTTTTGATATGCACCTTTTATGATATTGGGATGTGGACAATGTGCGAAGAGTTCTTTCAAAAGTTTCCCGAATTAGAGGAGGATATTCCAAAGGAAGTGCCGGCATCTGCTATTTCTGTGATGCTCTAAGGCGAAATAATGAGTATGAGTATCGGATTGCAGGATGAAGTTTGGTGGAGGTCGCCACCCAGATCTTACCCGAATACCTCAATCCTGGGGGGCACGGGCATCCACAAAGCGGAAAACTTGGCCAGGCACTTGGGTCAGACTGGCCCCGAGGAACGGTTCACAGCAATAGAAAAAAGAAGGGGGTTTATAGAATAAGTTACCCCTATCTTATCCTTCTCTGCCCGAAGTCATTTCAGAGTTTGACACGATTTGAAGATCCTGTACCCAAGTTTCACCTACTTCCTAAATGGAAGCATATAGCATCAATCATTACTCAGAGCAGTGTAAATGAGTTAGCCTCCAAGACTTAGTTTCCATCGCCGAATAAAAGGTCCATTTGGTTTGGGTGTTGGAGAAGTATTATGGCGTCTATAAACAGGTGTGTGCGTTCCTGGGAATTGACTGACCCTGGTTGTTGGGTGCAATCTGGTATCACTTGCGGATAATGGATCAAATAGATTCAAGTAAGAGCATAATAAGTACTGTACGCCCTAACTTCTTCTGCTTTCTCTTCAGCCGACCTAGACCCCGGGGCGCGTTGCTTGTTAGTCTTGATTCTCTGATCGATCTATGGCACTGACGTCTACATGTACAAACTGTTCCGAACACTGAGGCCACTGTCCACGCTGTCGTTAATACATCAATGTTTCTATCAGTTTCTGCATAACACCTCAATCTGGGTTCCTAAGTGAAGAGCTGTCGTAAGCGTGGGAAGCGACTCTGGAGGTCTGTACAGGCTTGCGACCTGCACCCCATCCGTGAATCTCCACCTTCCTGTAATGCTGTTGCTGTAACCCCAGAGCCAAATGAAAAAGCTAAAGAACCGAGCGCTAATGGGAGAAAAACCGGAGCGGCAGGAGCTACAAGAAGTCCGCCCGCAAAACCAATCGAGCCTCCAAGGAAGGCATTTAAGCATCTTTGGTTTCTAGGCTTAATAACATCAGTGTTCCTCAGACACGCTAGCCGGCTCATTATAGCGCAACATGGGGATGCGGCTGTCTCATCAGTCAGAAGACAGGCAAGGCTCAGCGCAAAATCCGCATCATTCCACCATATGTTGAGATAGCTCCAGTTGGTTCGAAGTTCTAGATAACCTGTGAAACTGTCAGTGTATGGAATATAAGCCTCGAGTTTTTCAACCTTGGACATGTGAAACTCACGTTTTGTGCACAACTGGGCGGCATCCCTGTCCGATACGGCGATTCCAAGCTCCTGAATGCCATTAATGAAGCCGCACAAGCTTTCATAGTGGCACAAAAACTAGCCAATAAGCAGGGCAGAATACTCCACCAAATCGCCAATAAAGGGAAAAGGGACCGAAGGGGCCGAAGGGTTGCATTCGATGTTGGGGTAATTGTGGGGTAAAATTGGGGTAAACTACGTAGTAGAAATAGCCAGCCAGCTGCCCCGTGGAGTGGCATAAGATTAATTGATGCCGACTCCATTCCTCTTCCCAGAGCCTGGCGAGGAGCCATGATCAGAACATTACTGAATGAACTATCCAATCAAGAGCACGAGAACATCCATTTTGTGGACCACCTCACGGGATTGCAACAGGAGCAGGAGAAGGTAAGCCATCCCTAAACTGGAAAAGGAGAATTTGGGGTCCCAGAGGCACTTGAGGAGGCCCTTGAAGTCGTAAGAATCAACGAATGGGCGATCGACAGGCGTTCCGGTGCGGTCTAGGATAGCAGTGACTGCTCGACGCCCCGCCTCGCAGGCGCTGTCCGTCAAATCGATGCCACCGCGCGGGGCTGGCCGCCCCAAGTACCGGCCTCGGCGCCAAAGAGCGGCTCCTCGTTGACCACGAGTTTTCTGGGCTCGTAGCGGAGCAGGCGGCTGACGTCCCAGCGAAGCACGTTGGAGCGGTCGAGTTTGCCCCACGAGCTGGGCAGGCCCTGGGCCAACTGTGCCAGGATTTCGTCGAGGAACTCATCCTTGTGCACTCCTTGGCCGTCTTTTTGTACAGCAAGCCGGCCGAGTTGCGGGTCGGCAGCCACGAGGTCAGTAATGAGCACCTTGGGGGCGATGTCCTGAGGCACGGCCAAGTTGTACCAGCCGGCGTTGACGGAAGCGGTCTTGCTGGATGCATCGCGCACCTCGGCGCCGGCAACGCGGCCGCTGGTGGATTTCAGGGTCACGAGCTCGTTGGGCATGTGGATGCGCACGCCGAGATTCTCCAAATGCCGTCCGAAGGGCGCGAAGACGGCGTCGTCGGTAGGACCCTTGGTGATGGCGGTAAGTCCACGCGCGCCGCGGCCCAGGCCCTTGGCGCCGAAGTGGCCAGAGAAAACATGCATGCTGCGGGCCGTCTCGCGGGCGCTGACCAAGTCGGGTATCAATTTCACCTGCGCGACCAGCAGGGCCAATGAAGTCCCTGTAGTGCGAGTCCCCTCCACCGAGGTCGTGCAACGTGCCGATGACCCTGTCGGCGTTGACGAGGTTGGCAATGACGGAGCCGTCGCCCTCGTCGCGGGGCACGCGCGAGAGCCTGTCGTTCCAGTGCTGGTAGGTGTCCCAGTAGTTGTGGGGGCCGTTCTCGATGGGAAGATCCTTGCGGCCGTCGACGCTGGTGCCTTCGAGCACTTCGCTGCGGGATTTGTCACCAAGGTAGCGGGCCTTCTCGTAGAGGTCGACGGAGAGGCCGCTGGGGGCGCGCCGTTGCTCTAGCTGGGGGACATATTTACGCGAGTAGAAGGGCGTAAGAAAAGCAAGATGATGTAGTGAGACTGCTAAAGGTGGTGAGTAGAGAAAGTGATGATGTTTGTTTACCTTGATGTGATATTACGATCGACTCAGAACTTTATGCAACTTTATATAACTTGGTCCCATCATGATACAATCCATTCTCAGAAGAGCTGCTTGTAAGTCGTGACGGAATGGGATTGTACTACCGTGTGCTATCGTGCGATTGTGACCCGCATACTCCTGAGCATTCTGATGCCGTATGATGGGATCGTACTAGAGTGCGACTCGCGCACCGCTTTGTGGGGAAGTTTCAAGAAAATAATCTGGTGCGACTCGCATTGATGCTGCCTCTCATTCAGATGCCGGGAAGCTTGTATGATGATGGGGATTGCGCGAAAGTGCGAGTCGCACACCTCTTGGCATTGGTATTCGGACCTGGGAAAGACCCCGGGAGCATTGAAGACGATGGGATCATTGATCGTGCCAGAATGCGACTCGCACGCTGTCTGGCTTTGTGGCTGGCTATAGAATCACGGTGAGATATTTGGCATGACTCGTGTAGGAGCTCTCGCTTCGCCAAACGGGCCGATGGCCTTCAATCGATTGCTTCATATAAAAGGATTTAGTTTGCCGCACATAATGACCTTCGATGCATTTTTTTCCTTTTCGTTTATTTTTATTTTTTGTTCAGAGTTCGCTCACAAGCTTAGAACTTGACCTACGAAGTCTTCAGACCAAGCAGGATCCCTTCACTTTCACTTTTACTTTCACCTCCACCATCTCCATCTCATCTCCGGCCCACCTCAAAATGTCTGTCACAGCCACCGTCGCATATCCCAACGAATCAGACGCAACGTTCGACTTCTACTATTACAGATTGAAGCACATGCCCCTTGTGCAAAAAACATGGGCCAAGTACGGACTCAAATCCTAGAGCGTTGTCCAATTCACCGAAGAAGCCGGGTCTAAACCGCAATTCAGCGCCATGGCGATCATGATCTTCGATTCATTCGACCAGGTTCTTGCAGCGAGGGATGCTCCTGAAACCAAGGCTATCTTTGATGATGTTGCTGCTTTTACCAACAAGGCACCTGTTTTGTGGATTGGTGAAGTGTTTCTGAGCTCCTAGAGCATGTCGAGGGAAGAGGGTACTGAGTTGGGACCTGGAGGCCGAATGCACGAACACACACCAACCTGAGAATCTTTGTTCGGATGACGAGTGGGACTAGCTGCGCACAATTACACCCTCTCTCCACGGACAAGCTTCCAAGTGTCGATATCGCCATCCCCAGCAAGTTCCTCGAGAGTGGAAAGATTGAAGTGAACAGAGGGCATAGGGCCATGTTATGTCGTATAAATAGCATTGAAGAAAATAAATAACGAATATTCTTTTGTCTTATCTATAAGAATGATCACGACTGCTGGTGCTGGGAAATCTGAATACCTCCCTGCAGCCTTCGACGGCACACATGACGGGTGGAGGGTACCTATCTATCTGTAGGAGCGGCAGGTCGCACAACACGAGTCTCTCTTGGGATATAGCTCTTCCTTCATATTGTGCCGGACATGTGGGTTCATCTTGACTCGGAGCCCGGAATACTGGACCCGGAACCATCTTCACTCATAACCCATTACTCGTGACCCAATGTAACTCGGTAAATTGGTACCTCCATAAGTACCTAGTCACGTGGCTACTGACTTGGTGAGTCGACAGGTTAATTCGTAATAATCCAAATCAAAACAATGGAAGAGTCAATTCAAAATCACCACCGTGACTCTCGCAAGAGTCAAAATCAAAGAGGAAGATTGAACTGGAGTCTGGCCCTCAACAACCCTGCATCCTGCCTAGTGCTAACCCTGCGCAGTCGATCCTTGGACCTGCTAGCGAATGCAGGGACGCGACAAGCAGCCAATGAAAGAGACGGAAGCATGCCAACATTGCCAAGCCACGGCTTCGAGCCTTTGTCCAATGACCAAGCTCGGATCCCCTTAGTCGGCGGCTAACTCATACAACGGTGCCCCGTCCTGGCGCTTGACCACGACATCCTCTCCTCCCACTCGTCGACACATCATGCAATCTCTCCAGTTTGGAATTGCTAGCCAAGCCCTCTTGGCCACTGGAAGCATGGAGACACGACGCTCGTCGTATGCTTTTTTTGGAGTGTGGGAATTGGTCATGTAACGCGAGTCGATCCAAAGCAGATGAGTCCGTCAATGGACATGCCACTAATTCCAATTATGGACAAAGGCTGGCTGCAAGTCGTTGCCTGTCTGCAACATGGCGCCCTATGCATGGCGCTCCTTGGCCCAGATGAGCTTTTCTTAAAACGTGAGGGTCAAGGCCAGTCGAGATGTCCCTTATGATACCCATTCCCCTTCCTCTCTTTTGCTGTCTCCTTGCCTTTTGTTTGTCTAGAAGGAGTCGTGTTGTACCGTTAATCTTTCATACACTCTTTACACTCTTTTCGTGACTGGTTTTTTCTCCATTCTTTAGCATTCTCATCCTCCGCCTCCCATTCAGTTCTTGTTGAGGGCTTTTTAGTGGTTTCTTTTGATAGATTTGTTCTTCTGCTGTTGTACCATTACCATAGTCCTATTCATTGTTCGTCTCTCGTTTCATCCATCTCGATGACTGCCTTTCGAGTTCGCTCTGAGTCATCCTCTCTGGCACTCTAATTCTTTCCTTCATTCCGCCCTGTAACAAGCCGAGTCAGTCAAACGGGCAAACCATCGTCGATCTACTTCGAGCCACCCAAGTCCATCATCATCGTCACCATATATATGCCATTTTCAGCTATACCCGACAACTGCAAGCAATACATACACCATGACCTTCTTCGATATACCGAGGAACGAGGGACCTCAGCCCGACTCTATGCCTTTACCGCACGACGACAAGAACAACGACTGGGACGAGTGGGAAGATGAAGGTGCCATAACTCCCATCCAGGATGACGAGCAACTCCTCCATCCCGGCCCAGCCGCGCCTCCAGCAGCAAAGAAGCAGCCGCTCAGAAAGCTCTCGACGAGACTCCACTTAGCATCGCGATCCTCAATCCACAAGCCAAGACGCCTCAAGTCTCGCCAACGACAAAAAGCTCAGAATGCGAAGGCCGGCATTCGAGTCATTACCGATCTTCCAAGACTTCAAAGGCCCCCCGTTCAACAATCTCAGAAGAGCCCCAGCACGACGAAACCCAAGTTCGTCGACCTTGCTGCATTGAGGGCCCTCGAAGGCAGCCCAAACTCTGCGTCTGTTGGGACCTGGAACTGGCTGAGACGCAAAAAGTCTACTGCTTCCTCAAATCACCCTCATCCTCCCCGGGCTGGCCCGGGACAAGACTTATCACCGGCAGACGGACCTATTGTCATTGGAATTGCTATGAACCCCGAAGCTCTTGAGGGCCGAGAGGTTAGCCCCCACACGGCCTTCATCGACACACCTGTTGGGTTCCCACCCGCCCGTGCCGTCGCGGGACCTACTATAACGACAACGACAACGACCACATCGCCGCTGACACCATCTCAGATGAGGTCAGTCTGGTCACCAGACACCCCAAGCACAGCAACCACAATATCTTCTCGACCGGCTTCCAGTATTTATTCGCAGATGACCGGCGCGGATCAGAGTCGGCTTGCTTCAGCTACCCCCGTGCCGCCTGTCCCCGAGGTCCCTGCCGGTTATCGGCAGAGTCGGCGTAATAACCTTATTAGCATTGCTTCCGAGGATGACCTCGACACCGGCACTCCTTGCACGCTTTTTGAAGAGGACGGAACTCTTAGCCCCGAGAGGGCTCGTCGGCTGCAGAGACAGCCATCCCTAGCTGCCACGGTACTCACTTGCTCGCCGCAAACTGCCGGTAGCCCGAGAGGTTGGTGGGATGAGCATATAACCAGTCCCACACCCACGGTACCTACTCCTGTCGCCCCATTGTCCCCGCCGGAGCCCTCACCGGGACCTGCACCGCTTGTCATGGCAGGAGCCTTACCTCTGCCGACAACCTCACGCCAGATAGTGCCTCTGCCTCAGCAACAAACACAAGGACCAGATTACCGACAGGAGACAAGGAACGCTGCGGATGAGTTGTGGGGAGGGGCTAGTGTAAATCAACATACGGGAGTGGTTGCGCCCACCAGAAACTGCCCGAGCCCACAATCCGTGAGTACCCTAAGGTCTGATTCCACGCCGATAATTCGAACTCCGAGCCCAAGACGTACGCCGTCACCGCATACTGTTCCATCCCGAAGCGGATCACCTCGATTGCCCTTGGGATCTGCCACCATGGCTTCTTCGCAATCTCCGCTGAGGCGCGCCGAGACCATGGCGGACAAGGCAGTTATCCTGGCAGAGGAAAATGAAAAGCCATCAGAGGATCCCCCTCCGTACTCACCGCCACAGCGCCAAAATCAAGCTCCGGTTCGTTACCGAGCAGTGTTCCCGCCGGATCACCCACTCTACAACCAGTTCCCCCCGTCGCCTGGTCCCGTTTCACCGGGCATTGTGAGATCCATGACGGCGCAGGGAGCTGTAAACATGACCGAGATCCCGTTGACCCCGGCACCGCAGGCGAGTGCATTCAACGATAGACCGGCTGGAACTTTCGTTCCTCATGAGCATTCCGTTCCTGCCGACGGTCCCCAGAACCGAGTCGAAAGGGAACGCAGGCGCCATGAGAAGGAGGAGATTATGGCCCGAAGGATGGGCGGAATGTGGAGGGGCAGATGCTGTATTCCGGCTAGCGGATGCTACGGTCGACCGGGTCGTGAGGGCCGCCAGAGACGTCGGATATGCCTCGCCGTAGTGACGTGTGTTATCGTCATGATTGCTCTTGGTATCTCTCTTGGAATTATGCTGTCGAAGAAGCACGCGCCACCCCCCGAGGTTGAACAATCCCTCTTTGTAAATCTCACAGGGTTTCCTCCGATGCCGACGGGTGTCTTGACCGTTGCTGGTCCCGACAACTCCCGCTCCTTTGATGGATGCACGGCCCCCTCGACCTTGTGGAGCTGCGAGCTTCCCAAGGAGTTGCACGATTCGGTGTCGCCTTACAACCCCAACCAGCCAACGGTAGCTTTTCAGATTCAGCTCGACAATAACCCTGGACTCCACTGGCATGTCCCAAACGGGAAGCCGCCGGCTCCTAACGTCACGGAGAGCTCCGGAGCATCATCATCCCGACGCCGGGCTAAGAGATTCGCTCCTGGTATCTCACCTAGCCCTGACCCGCCCTCGTTTGAAGAGATGTGGTTCTTGGGGAACACCACGGATGGTATTGTTTCCGACGACAAGGCGGGCGAGCCCACACCATTCTACATCAGCCTCTTATCGTCGATTGACCAGTCTGTAGGATCAAACATCATTGAGAAGAGAGAGAGTGGCCTTGTCACTCGTCAACTCGGAATCGAACTGCCATCACCTGACAGAAAGGAGGACGGGACGGGTGCGCCGGCCCGGTTGCTTCCGGAGGTGAGACAACAGCCGATTCGGCTCTACGACAGGGGCCTCCCAACGGAACACTACGGCTTCTATACCTACTTTCGGCGAACTATTTATCTCCGATCCGTGACGACCCTTAACCGGACGGACGTTATCGACGATGTTCCGCTCGACAAGGAGGGAGGCTCCCGAGAGAGCGAAGCGAACTTCCTCGTCACCTGGGCTGAGACCCGATTCCTGATGCAGATCTGGACCAACAGCGACGCCACCAAGGGTCTCCTTTTTAAGGGGGACAAGCCCGGCATCGAGAACACTGCCAATCTGACCCGACCCGGAACGATGCCGTACCCGGTGACGATGAAGCTCGACACGCACGGCGGGGACCCGCAAAAGAAGTTCGTGTGGGCGTGGCCGATCAACGAGCGTCAGCAGATCGATACAGGTAGTACCAAGTTTCTATCCAATGACCTAAGCAAAGGCGGCGCGGTTGTGAATTTGCGGAGCTCGAAGAATCGGAGCTTCGGAGGATTTGATGGCGGTTCTGGTGGGTGCCAGTGCGAATGGTTGAACTTTGTTGAGAAGAGATGAAACGACGAACAACCTTGAAATTTATGGCTTAATATTGCATGGGGGAGGAGAATCGACTCGCATCATCATATCAGCTATTTATTGCTTATTGCTTTTCCTTATTTTCCTTTTCGTCGATTTGCATCGATATATACAACGGAGGGAGGCGGCTTGCGGCATTGGGCCAGTCTGGAACCATCTCTTACTACCATTTAGAGTTCTATCAATGCATTATGAATAACCAAAAATATAATCATATCAAAATAAAACCTCTAAAATATATTCCAAGTCGTTAGCAATTCGACTCTTCTCAGCATCTAGTAGTTCAGTCCGGATTTGTTAGAAAAAGAGTTCCAGGAAGAACACGGAACCTTTTGCACCGAGTTGACCGAGGTCCCCGAGCTTTTAACTTCAAAATTTCCATGCAACGCTGGGTTCACCTTGCGAAACGAACCGTCAATCACATCGCCGCCGATGAGGTGACACTCTCACACCACAACCTTCTCCTTCGCAGCTGCCAACCGATGTAAGGAAAATAAAACAATAGGGAGGAAGAAGGAAATAAGAGCAACGCCGAATATGGGATATTCCGGCCTCCAGAGGGAAGTCCTCTCTCTCTACCGGCAGTGCCTCCGCGCCTGCCGCGCCAAACCAGCCGTACGTCACACGACACCCACCTTCGTTCTGATTCAAACTTCAATTACGAGGTCGCGAAATGACGCGAAACTGACAACTGCTTTGTTGAACTAGGAAGCGAGACCGGGCTTCAGGGCGTTTGCGAGAGACTCGTTCGAGAAGAACCTGGGGATGAGTAAGCGTGATTTCGGGCTGATTGAGTATCAGCTGAGGAAGGGAAAGAGGCAGTTGGAGCTTTATTCAAGACCGGAGATTAGGAAGATTGGGGTGCAATAGGGTGCGGGTTTGGCCTTGTCTTTTTTTTTCTTCGACTGTTTACGATCGCTCCGCGCATGCGAGATGGTTTCGAGCCGTGGAGATACGAGTGAAGCGACGATTGGTCTAGAGAACTGGTGAGATGGCTCGCCGCTTTGCATAGGTCTTGGATGGGGCCGTCGGAGGAGCTGTCTATCTGTACGAGGGGATTCGGGATCATCACGTCCATTGTACTACTAGATAAAAAGGGAAGCATAGGGTGGTGTTCATAGGGTATCTTCATTCATCCAAGTTACGAAAAATACGAGCAACTATCATCCACAGCCATGGCGATCGTTTTCTAGAGCATCCAGGGTTGGACAACGGCAGAACTATACAAAATAGTGACGACCAAAGCGAAAAAAAAGTTACGAAAAGACTGATCACCCCGAGCTGACGGGAGGAATGATCGCAACCTCGTCACCTTCGCCTATCACAACCCTCTCGCTGCCTTCCTCCTCGCCCGAGACATCCACATATTCTAGATTCACGGTGACGAGGCAGGATCCGAGTAATTTGGCCTTGATGCCAGGATACTTTCCCTCTAGGACATGAAACAGTTTGTTTAGAGGTAGAGGGGCCTGAAGGGACTCGGATTCTTTCGAGGTGTACGAGGCGACGGCAGCAAAGTAGAGCACGGTGAAATGACCGGCGGGTGGCGTGGGCACCACGGAGGTCATGATTAGGGATGATCTGGGAATGAGAGCAGGATCCGATCTGAAAGATTGTCCAAGACGAGTTAGCGAACTTGTGTCGAGGATCAATGGACAGATAACAAGGTTGAGATGACAGGTATGGATTCAGAGATCTTGGTGATAATGAGAACATCATGTAGTTCAGGTTATATATGCTTATTTTCATCATATTCCATGTTTGGTGATTTGAACAAGAAAAGGAATAAACTTACCCATGAGGTTGGATGAATGAATCCAGGTCTTGCGAGGAGAAAGCTGTTGGAGGCAGGAGAAAAAATTGTCGAGGGGGGAAAATTGCTTCAAATACCTACTCGACCGATGGAGCTCGGCTGCCCCCACGTGACAGGAATTCTTGGAACTTCAATGTCTCGCTTCCAGAACAAAAGAAGAAAAATACCTAGGAACGCGTGGAAAATGCAAACTCGTGAAGATCTCACCTCAAGTCCTTGGCATGAAATTCCATTTTCTTCTTGTCTGTCTTCATTGCCCTAGTTCTTCTCCATGCTGGCGCTGGGGTCGCCCATCCACACGCAATCACCTCGAACATGGGATATCCTTTTTCGCGAAATAGAAGCGCAACTCCCTCAAGGGGAAGGATATAAAAACCGAATTTCAATCCTTTGCAGGAGAAAAAAATATGTGTCCTTCGATTCGTAATGCAGATGCCGGTGACTCCTCTAACAAAAAGAGATTAGGGCTTCAGCTGTATAATGTGATGCCCGCCCTCCCTTGGACAAGTGTGTTTTTCCCTTTTCCTGTAATTTGCCCTCCTTGAAAAGCCAAGTTCATGAACACCACCAACCCGTCGCCAAATTCTCGTCCTCTCCCCCCCATTCTCAACAAAACTCCCTTCCCACTTGTGGGGCTGTTTATCGTAGACGCCTGGCTTCACGTTCGGACTCGAGGAGGCAGAGGATGTCGTCCTCACGGACTAGAATACAAAGTTAGTCCACACAAAACATGTTCATGTCGCAATGTAAAATTCGATCAACTCTCGAGGGGGGCCGGAGGGGAAGGGCATATCGTACCGGGTCCCTTGACGTTTCGGATGATGGATCGGGTAGGGTCGTCCATGAACTCGACGCGAACCTGGGTAACACCTCCACGAGAACCTATTTGCAGTTTTCCAAGTCAGCAAATTAAAACCAAACCACAACAATATCGTGACATGTGTATCTCCTCCTTCTCCTCCTCCTCCTTCTCCGCCTCTGGGGATCCTCAATCGAACAAGACCGCCCCCATCACCGACGCCAACAAGATATAAAAAAGACGGGTTCGAGCATACCGGTACGGCCGAGGACTCGGGTGACCTTAACGAGCTTTACGGGAGCCTTCGAAGCATCCATTTTTGCTGTATTGTTTTTCGCGTTGAGAAGATTTTCGGCGAAGGGGGTGGACGGACGTTGGGTGTGGTTGAAAAATGGGTGTTGTTAAGGATTGGTAACTCGGGCCTGTGGTTAGCTGGGCTCACAGAGGGGGGTCCTTCGACTTTTTTTCGGTCTGCGAATTTTGATGAGGGTTTTGGTGGTGGGAAACCCTCCCTTCTGCCCCGCGGAAGGTCCGTGCCCGTTTGTGTGGGAATTTGGATGTCACGTGGATTTCATAATCAGGACCAGGCGTCACCAGGTGGTGGATTTTCAATCGAGTGGAGCACTCCTCAAATTGTTCGAGGAATGCTGTCGTGAAGGAATCTAAGCCGGGGAGGCATCCATGGATTGGTCACCAATTGATTGAAGGCGGTGGATGGGGATTCTCACATTGCTATTGTTGACCTAAATCACTCAAACTGGCAAGAAATTAACGGAGAACTAGGGTATCTTAAGTACACAATCTACACAGTAGAACTAGATCAGCAGTAGCACAGCGCGACCATCACAACTTCTCGACTCGAGCCTCCAGATCCTTGATCCAAGATTCCATCACCTTCATATTTCCCTCCATGACAGACCCTCCTTCCTGCATGGCCTCAGAAATCCTCTCCAACCCGTTCTTCCACTGCTTCAGTTCCGCCGCGGTCTCGGCCTGCTGCTTCTCGATGCGATCTAGGGTCTCGCTAGCCGTGGCAGCGTCGGTGTGTATAGCTCTTAGGGATCTGAGGCGGTCGAGTAGAGGCTGGAGGAGAGGCGTAAGGGTCTCAATGGTGGCCAGGGTTCCGTAGAGCGCGTTAATTTTGGACCGTTGTTCATCCTCTTCCCCCTCGCCTGATTCTTTCCCCGTGTTCTCCTTGATTCTGTCGTCTACGAACCTCTCAATATGTTGTGGGTCGCCAGCACCCGCTGCACTACCCTTGGCCTTGTTCAGATTCTGGACATCTGTGACTAGTGTCCGGACCCGACGGCTGATCGAGTCGAGGTTCGCTGTCGAGGCCTGCGCGAGAGCAGAGATCTGCTTGTTGAGCAAATCAACCGTAGGCAGCACAGCTCGAGGCAATCCGTTAACTCCAATCTCTAATCCCTTCGTTGTCGTTCCGATACCTAGAGACTTTTCGAGAGCAAGCAGCCTCTGGTCGAACTCGGCCGCTTTGGCCAAAGCATGAGACTGCTCGTAGGACGGTGCATAGGTAACCGTGTACGTAGCCTCGCTGACGGCAGCATCGTGGCCAGAAGCACCCTCAGCCCCCCGAACAAGAGGCTTCGAGAGCCTCACAGGACGCGCCACGCCCGCGGGGCGAGAAATCTCCTCCAGAACCCTCCCCAACGACTCTAATCCCTCCTCACCCCCCTCTTCGCGGCTCTTAGCCTCACCGCCGCTCGTAGTAGCCCTTCTCCGCGCGTACTCCTCCTTAGCTTCTTCCACCTCGCGCTTTAACCTCGCAATCTTCCGCTCCAAACTCTCGGACGTCTCGTCAGTATCATCCTCCTCATCGCTAAGGTCGCCGAGCTCCTCTGTGCCGTCGTCGAGAACTCGGTGGCGGCGGGATCGGTAGGATCTGCGCTTGCTGTCTACGCGGTCGGAGAAGTCGACGCCGGCGGAGTTGTAGCGTGTGGATTCGAAGCGGGAGCGGGCTTGGTCTATGCGGAGCTTGGCGCGGGAGATGCCGCCGTCTTCGTCGGCTGTGTCTTCGTCGGAGGCTACGTCGGATGGGGAGCGTAGTGTTGTTCCCTGGAGGCGAGGGGAAGGGTTAGTTTCTGGGAAAGACCGGAGAAGGGAGTAGGAGGGGACTCACGGGTACGGTGGAATTGTCATCTGTTAATTCGGGGGTTTCGTAGATATCCGGTGCCGAGTCCTGGAGAAGAACGGTCAGCGATGAGAAGAGAGGGAGCTGTCTTGCGATTTGGAGTTCCATACTAGATCAGGCAACGCGGCATACTTTCTGTTGAGAGCCATTGCCGGCGTCAGGGGATGGTTGAGATACAAGATAAAGTTTCGCCCTTGTCGGCAGCAGCTTAGACGGAGAAAGGAAGAGCGTTTGCAATTCAGGAGCCAGCACTGAGCCTTATTATTTGACCAAATGTTTTGGGTGACGTTGATAAAGAGTTCCGAGTTCAGGGGCCTATTATCTACTCCCGATCAGCCTCTTGGAGCTCGGACTTTTCCCCACTATCCCAGAGCACTGCCCAACAGAGGACAATCATGAAGTCATTGGCTTGTTCTTTTCAAATTCCATTTTATATATACATAAATAGGGCAAAATAAAAAGAAAACTCCAAGCTTAATTTTTTAAGAAAATATCAAACAATATCACAATCATTTAAAGCTGATACCACAATCGATCAATACCTTTCTCACTTAAGGCCGAGCACATTGCATCACTCAATTTGATGGTTATGGAGGGGTGAAGTGTGGGGTGTTTTAGCAGTCTTATAGTGGGTGCACGTGATACTAGAGAGCTGGACCCGCTGTGCCAGACTCAGATCAGCACTCTGCATTCCCCTAGCAACCGGCATCAATACTGCTCAGCTTGAAGAATTCATTATTCAATCCATTGATCACATACTGACTGAAGTACGGAAGAGGACTATGTGGCAGGAGAACTTAACTCGGTTGATGTAATCCTAGATCTCCTCTTCACATAACATCCTCAAATCACATCCACACCCCATCCCTTTTCAGGCATCTCACAAGATGAGCGCCCATGCATGGAACCAGCGGCGGGTGGGAATGAGCAAGAATGTCAGGCCGCCCCCACTACTGAAATCACTTAATCGTCCAGAGACATCATTTCGGGAAAACCTCCACAGCAAGCCGGCAATTCGGGAGCCCGGCGACATCGAGGCACCCCCAATTAGCTCGGACGAGGAAGAGGCGGAAGATGTGGAGGGGGACGAGGTATCAAAGGCGGTTCCAGCCAAGACGAAGAGAACCAACCATTCATGGTCCAGCGACCTTGAGGAGGATGATTCCCCGCCGCGGGGTGATATACGTCCCACTACCTTCTCCAAACCGACGAAAGGAAAGACGTTCGCCAAGCAGCCTACGAGGTATGGGGGTGTGCGATCATTCAGGGAGGCATTGGAGCGGAAGAAAGAGAACTCTGGTACCAAATCGTCGGAAAAAGCCACCTCTGGGGATGATGTCAGCTTTCAATCCGGCGTTTTGGAAACAAGCCTACTTCGAGATTCTGAGAAGACGTACAAGGTGGCCAACAAGCGATGGATAAGCACGCCTCCTAAACTCCGCGACCAGAAGCGGCCGAAAAAAGTTAAAGGTAAATATCCCAGCGCCAAGTTGATGTGAACGATCCACTGAATAGGACTAACCTGAGCACTGGGTAGCTGTTGAGAAAGAGCCGGAGTTGCCAAAACTGAAGCTACCCGATGACCTCTTCGATAGCTTCGATGCGGAGACGCCAAAGGCGCGGGTGACATCTTTGCAAATTCCCAGCAGGACGGCAGACTCACCATCCCCTACCAAGGCTACCGCATCCTCAAGGACTCTCCGCTCGCTATCTGCTTCTCCACCAAAATCCACCGTGCCTGTCAAACTTGACACCAAGTATTTGGACTTACCATCGAAGGATTCTACGGCTAAGAAGTCCAAGAAGAAGTCCGCAAAATTGGCCTCACCCGACGAGAAACCGCGGTTGAGAAATGTGGAGTACTCCATAAACTCTGGCGGGCATCCAGATAGACTATCAGACAGTGATGAATCCCCGCTCTCGGACATCGATTTGAGCTTCGATGAGATCGAAGAGAATACCGCAGCAGTGCAGTGCCCCTATTGCAAGAAACCAGTGGACCCTGAGCTCTTGCAAACTTTCTCCAAGGGGAAGCGCATGCCAATCCGAATGCAGAGGCTCTTCTGCACCGAGCATAAGAAGGTCGAGGCGAAGGACCTCTGGAGGTCCAGAGGCTATCCCGACATCGATTGGAAGGTTCTGGACTCGCGCATATCGGATCACTACAACTACCTAGAGAAGATATTAAAGGGCGGCCGCAGCCATTTCGGAGATCTACTGGCGCGAGACATCAAGGAAGGAATCAATCGCAACCTCATGAAGGCGGACTTCAACTGTTCGCCGGGCTATTACGGTACTCGAGGCTTCAGAGCCATGCAGGAGAGCGTATTTGGCCGCTTCTCGAGCCTGCTGCGGAAGCGAGCCGTGGAGGACAGTCTGGTGTCTTCTCGAGGATACTCGCTCTACGTGCAGGCGGTGCTGGTCCCTGAGCTGGCGGTGCGCCTAGTGATGGAGGACATGGATGTTGAGGCGAAGGAGGCCAGACGGATTTTGGAGGAGAGCGCTTGGATCGGCGAGCTTTTGTGCGAGGATGTGGGAGATGTCGTCGACGAGGACGACGATAACTTGTTTTAGGCGGCGGCATTTGCTCTTCTTTGGCTGGTTTTTTTTTTATACTTCTCTTGATCATCCAATCATGACTTGTATGATTTGTATGACTATTGTACTACGAAAGGCGTAACGGACAAGGGGCAAGGAGCAAGGAGCAAGGAGCAAGGAGCAAGGAGCAAGGGATGTGGACTTGAGCATACACAATGAGGGTATAGGCATGAGAAACCAGGGCAGGAGATGGATCCAGACGGACTACAACATAGCCGACGATACTCACTTGCTAGACTAAAAGAGACAATTCCTAATGAGTGGACTGGAGTTTCCGTCGGTGAATTTGTCATTTGAATTTGTCTTTGGACGGATATCCACGGGATATACAAAATTGGGATTCTCTGTGGCGAGGCCCAGGACTCGGGATGCGGTGAGATCCCCGAACATGGACGACGGACACCCGGGGACTCTGTGCCTGGCTACCCGTGGTACGAAGGAAAGAAATAAGGGAGGTTCAGGGAGAGATTAGTGACTAGCAAAAGCCATCAAATTGATCAAATGTATACCGAGTACGGAGTAGTGCAATTATCGCCACACTAGCGTAGTTGATCTCCGATTAAAGTAGAGGTCTGAGCCAAACTCTGAAGCCAGCATAGGGCTAAAAGAGATCCCGGAATGAAGAGCAGCAAGGCTAGGCCGTCTGAGGCAGCTGCAAGAATTGGCATCCTAGACATGGTGGGGAAAGCTGACCAGGTCCAACACTACGAACGACGCCATGTTGCGTACGACCTGAAATGCATTGCTATCCCTGGTCTTCTTCCGATGTATTATTACACATCATACACTTCGAGCGATGAGATGTGGATTGGCGGTGTCGTTCAGGAATGGTGCGTGACGGCAAATGCAAGATCTTCGCTGCACGTCGATCGATCTGCTTAATTCGGCTTACGAAAACTTAGTTGTACAGCAGCGTGTACGACTCTCTGTCCTATTGCCTGCGATCGTTATACGAGGGTCCTATGAATAAAGGGCCGAGACGGATGGGCGGCGCGGCCGAGTTCCCTTTGGAACGAGATCTCGGAGCCAGGAGGCAGTGAGATACGTGAGGCCTCCTTGGTTGCATCAGGGCTTATTTCGGACCGTACTCGGTGTGTCGTTTACTAGAGCCGGGGCATTTGCGGGGATTCTGTTTCGGTATGAACACTTCATGAACATCAGATATCTTGGGACACAGATGCGGTTAGGGTAGACCAGACGGAAGATTAACGAGAGCAGGGTCCTGTTTGTATCAACGCGGATGATAGAGGGCTAATACTTGTGGATGAAACACCCGAAAGAACAAAACAACATCGGCTGAAGCGAACATCAGAAAAGTCCAAGCTCACCAGTTTTGAGATGTCTCGAGCCTCATTAGACCCTTGTTATTTTTTTGCAGCGTCCAAACCGTTAATAAACAAGGTCCCTCCCTTCAAAGAGTCTTCTTAGCGAGCTCTGCACAGATCGCGGAATGGTTCGTGGGAACGGCAAATTGAGTTGAGGCTTCTCGGCCCTTCAGGGTGATGTTGTAGTATTGTGATACGGTGGCATCGCAGCTGGGGAGTCTCCTGCGACTCGACTCTTCAGGCCCAATGAAAAGGCTCAGTCGCGACCGCCTTGAAAATGCCCACGGGAAGTATTACGAAGTACAAACCAGAGGGGGTTATGTATGTATTAGAGACGACGCCCTGGGAGTCTATGCGGTCATACTTCGTACTTCGTCTCGGTCCACTCAAATGTTTCGGTTCTGCACGAAAGTGAAGCGGAACGAGAGGAGGTGGAGGAAGGTCTTGGGTAGAAGCCCAAGCCTGGTCCGCATTGGCCAGTCTCCATTGAGTTCAACGACATGCTCGCATCCACTAGCCAACCTCGATAGATTTCGGGTTAATTACTCTCGATTTCCTGCTGGTCGGTCACAGCCAGGACCAGTCCTATTCGTCCTAGGCATGTGCGATCGAGTCTTGATCAATCTACTAGTACACCAATCTCGATCTATACACTACTTCGTACTCGTGGTGAATGCTCAACGTTACGCCGTTACACCGTTGCACTGCTAGGGCCCATCCAATTGTATATGAATAGGTTCGTGTTGACCTATTGTTGACACCAGATGTTACTTCGTCCATTCTAATATTGCTTGTACTGGCACGCAAGTATTTGATATTTGATTAGTATTTGATGTGGGGAGATCAATGTCTTGGTGCGAACAATATGAAGCGAATCTAAACCATATCCTTTTCACGATCTTTGTAAAACGAATCGAGAAATGGATGTTTGAGGAGCTCCTTTGCCGTCTTCCTCTTCTCTGGCAACCAGTGGAGCATACGAGAGGCGAAGTCAAGAAATACCTCCTTCTCATCGCCGTCTAGTTCTGTCACCGTATCAGCCGGCTTCTTCCCTGGTTGAACAAGGTCCCTGAGAATAATTTGTCCTGCCAAATACAACGTCAGTTACTATGGCCTCGACTCTTAGATAGTCGGGGGACTCACCGTCGTCGTCGTCGAAAAAGGGGCCACCCCAGAGCTTGTTCATATTCCTGCAATGTTCGCCACGTGGATTTATCCACGGCTTGTCTACTAGATGTTCGCGAAAGAGTCTCTCCCGTTTGACTACTTCCTCAGGCGGATCCCCTAGCAATGAAACCATTTGGGCTAGGTGGACGTGCGCATTGTATTCTCCCCGGCCGGTCGGCCAAATAAGGTAGTGTCCTCCAAGAGATTCCACATCTATTGTGATTGATTAGTTTTCCCTCCTGTGAAGGGGCTTGATGTGGGGAGGCTCGGTCTACTCACGAGAAGCCCTAGATTCCATATATCAACGCTATAAGACCACGGGCAGCCAAGCAACACCTCTGGGGCCCGGAAGCAGTGGGATTGGATGGGGGAAAGATGAGCAAACCCTTTTTCTAAACCGGGAAAGGCCAGGTTGAAATCAGCTAATTTAGGTAGCAACCTAGAACCTCGGAGAGGACCAAAGTCGCCTTGCGAGAGATAGGTTACACGACCAGCCTCTCAGCCCTGATATGCCTGGGCTGTGGGACTTTCTGTTGAAATCTGATAAAGTCTTCTAATACAGCATCATTCTCGATTGTAACCATGATGTTGTCATCCTTGATATCTAAGAGGCCATTATATTATTAGGATTACAGTGACGAAGGTGCTTTATTCCGAAAAACTTACCCGTGTGGATGAGCTTGCACTCTGTATGCAAGTAGTCAACAGCTTGAAGAAGGCAGTAAATGAAAATTTTAAATAGCGGCGGTGCTAGCCTTTTCGTCCGTAATCTATGTTGGAGCTTGAAAAGGGTTTCTCTCATCGGCTCGTATACAAGACAGAAGTGGGTTCCACCTTGCCCGTTGAGCAGAAACCCATCCCCAGGGATCCTGGTGAAGTCTAGGCCTTCATGCGACGGATTGGCGTTGCAAATGATCTTTGAATTCTCCGCCTCCCTGCCAGGGGTGGTGTCGAGCGCTGCGATCTTGATGCTGACGTAGCGGGGGACGTCCGACTTCCTCCATTGTTTGCTGTTCACGATGTTAGGTACTGATGTGCTGAGATATCTTGCGAAGGAGGAGTTTATTACAATTTGAGACTCTCTGCAAGCCATACCGTAGAACTTGAGCCAAAACCAAGCTTTGCGATTGTTTTGAATCTGCCGTCTAATATCTGTCCGGGATGTGTCTCATGAAAATACTTCAACCGATCCCCTGGGAACAGCTCCTCATCGATAGGCTCGTTAATGATGTAAGGCTTGGTTCCATATCGATTGACAGAGGGCAAAGGCCAGCGGGGCGCTAATCCCCATGTCCGTTTCGGCGCCTTCCCTAACGCATTCGCCATCTTCGATCTCAGCAAGTCGGTCTTGTCTCCGCGTTATGAGTCCCATCGTTAGCTACAACTGTTTTCTGAGTGGTTGTGATAGCAGGACTCAATTGATGTTTGCTAGAGATTTTTGTGACCGTCCGTCATGGGAGTTTGATAAGTGGAGTGTACACTACAATTGATCCAGGATTGTCGAACCTGGAATTGCCCAACCGAGGTAGCCAAAACAGCACCGTCCATGAACTAGAGTGGCCATGTTTGAGCGACCGATCAGCAACACATCCAAGGTGTGGCTCTTCGACTCTGGAACAAAGGTCAAGGCGAGGCTTGACTGTCCCTTTTTGGAGTTTCGATGCTAAGCTGAGGACGGACTCGTATGAATGGTAATGTTCTATTATGTATTTTTTATGAATTGTACTTGTATGAGGCAGCCACCCGCCTGGCTTGTCTATTGTTCTGTGATGGAACATTGAAATTGAAATCATTGAATTGATTGATGCTTCGAGCTGGCTTGCATTTCTGGTGTGATGCCAGTGTTTATTTAGCACCAACACTTTGTCTTCAATGACACTCCCCCTGCAGCAACATCATGGAGCATTGACGCCCAGGTGGCGTTAGTGAACTACAATGAGCTCCTCCATGGAGGATATGGCAAGTTTTGTACACCAATATCGCCGAAACGTTTTCGTCGTCAAGTGTAACTTTTCGCGGCATAGATCGGGAGACCCGCCCCCAGCCGCTCACTTGCACTAAAACGATTGATACCCCAAGACCAGGTCCAGGTCAGGTCGTGGAGTCAGCTTGAGGTACTAGGGTACTTCGTAGTGAAGTCAGGTAGTCAGGACACCTCGATGTCAAAGGCCCTCTTCGTCCTCACGTAATACTACATATACTTTTGTGTACCACAACGCAGTATTTGATTTCTTCAGTCTGCCGTGTCATCGATGTTGTCTAATGTCTCAAGACTCCGTTCACAAGAGACAGGCTCGACATGTATACTAAACAGGCTATGTCGGCTCTACTTCATCGGAACTGTGTACAATTAATACCTCGTAGCTCAGAGCACTGGCGAGCTGCAACGTGCTGCCGAACTTGCCCGCCCCACACAAGCAACCACAGAGTCGAGGGGTCGTGCCAGCCATGAGCCCAGTCTCATTGATACTTTGAATGGGATCATTTAAACCTTGTGCTGGTACTTCTTGCCTGTACTTCGTACTTCGTACTCTACCTCGTACCTCAATCACCAGATATGTACTTTCTCGTTGTACCGTGCTAGCTCAAACTGGCTCAAAACTGGCACATAACTTCTACACACTGACCACCTCCCACATTTTGACTCTCACCAACCACGCGGTCGCTCCAAGGTGCCCCAGCATCCCGCCGCAGAAACCTTGAGCCTCTAACTTCGTACTCCACTCTTTTGACCATTTGATCCATCAGACAAGGACAGAATCAGCACACAGCACAGGTTCAGCCCCATCGAACGTCGGCATCATCATCGATCTCTCGCCCCAAACTTCCCCCGCTAGATCCTGCGATCAATCTCTACGTCCCGACGACGACGACGAGACTACAGCACCGCGTCGGTCGGTCGGATTAATCTCCCAACGAATTTCTCGACGAAACACGCGATTATCTCCCATCTTCCGCCCTCAACTTGCCTGGCGAGATGACCTGAAAGAGACACCCACGCCTGTGCCTTTTTCCTGTTCTCTCCGCCACCTTCTCCGCTACCTCTACCGCTAATTACCTCTACCTCGACCGCTGCTGCCGTTGCCGCCGCTACCTCTCGCATTTCGTGGGCCCTCTCGACTTCTCGCCGTACCCATCTCTCATCGCCGTGATATCGGTCGCCCTCTCTGTCGCTGCCGATAGTTCTCCGTTCATCGTCGCCCCATTCTACCTCTTCTCTCGAGATGGTCTTTGACTCTAAACGCCAGCAACCATGACTCGGAAGGACTCTTCCAAGTCCTCCCGCTTTAGCTCGCTAACGGGCTCAAGCACCGATAGTGGTCGGTCAAATAGCACAATAAGGCCTTCAATATTCCACTCCTCGTCCTCCTCGTCGAGGAGAGCAGTCCCTATACGATTAAAGTTGGAGGAGAGCGGACTTTTAGCGTGAGTGTTTTTTTTTCTTCTTTGTTTCTTGCAAGCATTTCTTCATGCAAATGGGAGCAAGCTTCTCGGCTGGTGCCCTCCCCTGCCCTGTCTAAAATCCTAAAAATGCCAAGCCTGCCTCACAAGTGTCCCGTGCTTTGTCATTCCAAAGAGCTCCACGATGGCAGATGGCACTGTTGCGCTGGTCTCTGCTACCTGATCTGATGCTTTTGCTTTCAATACTTGTGTTCTGCTCTTCCTTGTCTACAAGTTGTCGTCGCATCCCTGTTTCTGTCCTCCGTGCTCCATGATTCTAAAGCTCGTGCATTGTTGCTGACCCGACCCTTCCTCCTTTAGTCGATCAAATTCAGTCGATGACCAGCAAGTTTCGCCTACCTCTACGAGCTTCAACCGCCGTCCGTCTTCCGCTTCGAGCGTATCGCTGCGTGATCGCAGGATGAGCGACCTGGCCAACTATCGTCAGGATCTCGCCGTTCTGGAGCCCGCCGGCTCGCGATCTTCTCGAAATAACCATGGCGCCCCGTCCGCTGGTCATTCTAACCTTGGCCAAGTAGCGCCCTGGGCGACTTCATCATCAAATAACAATCCCCTGTCTCCCAACGTGCCCATGAGCTTCTATAATGATTCGAGCGACAACGTCTCCGTCAGTTCACACGCCTCACCAAGTTTCAACCTTCCGCCGAACTACCGTACTGGTACGAGCTCCGGTCCAAACTTGAACGTACCCGATTCCCCTGATGTCGGTTACCCTGATGAGAGGCGTCCATCGATCGCTAGCATCACAACGCTTAGCAGTCAAGGTTCCAAGAATAGCTTGGCTCGCGGCGGGCTGCGGAAACTCCAAGGGTTCTTCGGCGAAGAGTTTCCGGGATCAGACACTAGCCTCCCGCCCGCTGTCCCGCCAAAGGACAACCGGCCGCGCTCCTATAGCCATAGTCGGGGACATCGGGATCGTAATTACTCCAACGCAACTGATCATACCCGTGATGCCTCGCCTTCTTCCTCGAGACCCCGAACTCCCGTACCCGCACCGGAGGTTGTTCCCTTCCTTTACCAGGAGGCTGAGGTAAGTGCTTTGCTTTTCTTCTTTTTTCCTCCACCATGATTAAAGCCCTGCCTTGAAAATTCCGCGGGCAAAGACTGAACTGAAATGTGTAGGATATTGCACGATATGGCGAGGCGCCGGTTCGCGACATCTTGACGGGCCCTGATCGGGATCGATATATGAGCGAGGGCGGCGCATCTTCGCGAGAGCCCCCCAAAACCGCGTCGTCTTCGAGATCCGGCCACTCCATCGTCCACCTCTCTGGTCACCACCGACACAACAAGAGCAATGACGACCCACGGGCTCTTCGTCCCTCAATAACAAGAGAGGATTCTCTGCACGCGTCTCGGGACCGCGGTGGTTCGGCGGTTACCTACAGCGGTGCGAGATCCCGAGCTCATAGTCCCGCGCCTCCGGCGAAAGCGGGCTCGTTTGATGGACAGACCTCCCCTGTGCATGCACCGAAGCGAGGGCTTCTTGGTCGCCTGCGGAGGAATAGGGAGAAAGATGAGGACGGGAACAAGCTGCGCGATCTCCCCAAGTCGAGCCGATCCCTCGCTTCGAAATCATCCCGACCCGAGCTGAAGAGGACGGATTCTCCTGCTTCTAATTATACCATCGAAACTTTCGAGCCCCTCGAATTACGACCTGCGCCCCACCGTGGTGCGACGTTCAATAACAAATTCCCTTTCTCTTCCAAAAAGTCGAAAACTCCCCGCCCATACGATGTGACCGACGAGGCGATCGGCCCTACAGACCAATACAAGGATGGAACCGTCTTCTATCTTGATACGGACCTGGGCGACATGGACGGCATCCTGAACCGACCCGCCGCGGCATTGACTCCGATGGATGAGACCGCCAGCACGAGGCATGATAGCGAGCAGCTGGAGCCGGGCATTGTCAACGGTGCCTGGAATGCCCCCGACAGCTGGGCTGTTCGTCGCAATACCGAGGATAACTCGTACCACATTCCGGACGTCGACGAACTGGAGGCCCCGGCAAAGGGTGAGGGTGATATGCCATACTGCATCCGCATCTTCAAGGCTGACGGTACCTTTACAACCCTCTCCGTACCGCTCGCATCCACCGTATCGGACGTGATCGATTCCATTGGCAAGAAGATGGGCATAGGGAAGGATGGCCTGCCCAATTTCCACATCATCTTGCGCAAACGAGAGTTGGTGCGCCTCCTCTCGGCCATGGAGCGACCGCTGATATTGCAGAAGCGCCTGCTGCAGCAGTTTGGCTACGAGGATAGGGACAGGCTAGAAGAGGTTGGTCGCGAGGACAATAGTTACCTCTGTCGGTTCATGTTCCTATCCGCCATGGAGAGCGAGTTCCGACCCCAAGACTTTGGAGTAGGTCGCATGCAAAAGTTTAACAATGTCGACCTTTCTGGCCGCAATCTCTTCAACATTCCTCTATCCCTCTACCCCAAATCCGGCGAAATCGTGTCACTCAATCTCTCGAGAAACCTGTCTCTCGATGTGCCCCGAGATTTCATCCAATCGTGTACAAATCTTAGGGATATCAAGTTCAACAATAACGAGGCGCGCAAGCTGCCTCCGAGCTTGAGCCGCGCTTCCAAGCTCACTTACCTCGACGTGTCGAATAACCGCCTGGAGCAGCTCGACAACGCCGAGCTCGACAACCTTCCCGGCTTGCTCAAGCTGAACCTGGCCAATAACCGACTCAAGCGCCTCCCCTCCTACTTTGGTTTGCATAAATCGCTGCGCACGCTCAATATTTCCTCTAATTTCCTCGACGTCTTCCCCGACTTCTTGTGCGAGCTGGAGAGCTTGGTGGATCTCGATCTTAGCTTCAACTCGATAGCAAGCCTTCCCGACGACATTGGCAAGTTGAAGAACCTAGAACGGTTCGTGATTACGAATAACAGGCTTTCCAATGCGCTTCCGGACACCTTTAGCGAGCTTCTGAGCCTGCGAGAGCTCGATATCAAGTACAATGCCATCAACAGCATCGACATCATCTCGCAGCTGCCCAAGCTCGAAATTCTGTCGGCCGATCATAATTCGGTATCGCGCTTTATCGGCTCCTTCGAGACGCTGCGAACTCTCAAGTTGAACTCGAACCCGGTCACCAAGTTCGAGATTATGCAGCCTGTCCTAACACTAAAGTCGTTGAACCTGTCGAACGCGCAGCTTGCTAGCATTGACGAGTCGTTCCACCACATTCTCAACTTGGAACGTCTCATTCTCGATAAGAACTACTTCGTGTCCCTTCCGCCACATATCGGCAAGCTCACTAGACTCGAGCACTTTAGCATCGCTCATAATACTGTTGGCACTCTCCCGCCGCAGATTGGATGCTTGACGGAGCTGCGCCATCTCGACATCCGCGGCAACAACATTCGCAAGCTTCCGATGGAGATTTGGTGGGCGAACAAGCTCGAGGTCTTAAACGCCTCGTCCAACGTGCTCGACAACTTCCCCAAGCCCGCTTCAAGAGCACCGCGGTTACCGGGTGAGGACGGAGGCCCTCCTGGCGCTGACAGCAAGTACGGGTCTGTGTCTGGTGCGGTCACAGCAAAGCCGAGCGTGGAAGACCTTAACGACCCGTCGCGACGGCCTAGCCAGGCATCGAGCACGTTGTTGAGCGTCGGGCCGTCGCCGGTGCCCGGCGGGCCGGATAGGAAGAATTCCATGGTGTCTGTTTACGGCAAGGGTGGTCGGAAAACGTCAGTTGTGTCTCGGTCGACATCTGCTGGAACCATGTCGACCGGCGTCCCGTCGAGCGCAAGAAAGGACTCGAGTCTATCGACGAGGCTCGCGAATACTTTTGCCGGATCGCTTAGGGCTCTTCACCTGGCGGATAACCAGCTCGACGACGATGTCTTCGATCAGATTGTCCTTTTGCCTGAGCTTAGAGTGCTGAATCTATCTTACAATGAGATTGGCGACATACCGCAGAGGCTAATTAAGAGCTGGCCTCAGCTGGTTGAGCTGTATCTCTCGGGGAATGAGCTTACGACCCTTCCGGCGGATGACCTCGAAGAAACCAGTCCTCTCCAGGTCCTTCACATCAACGGCAACAAGTTTACAAATTTGCCTGCAGACATCTCGAGGGCGAAGAAACTTGCGGTGTTTGACTGCGGTAGCAACTATCTCAAGTACAACATCTCCAACGTCCCCTACGACTGGAACTGGAACCTCAACCCCGAACTTAGATTCCTCAACTTGTCCGGCAACAAGAGGCTGGAGATCAAGCAGACCGTGAACCAGCGGGATCACTACTCCATGAATGGCGAGCAGTATGCCGACTTCAACCGCTTACAAAACTTGCGCGTTCTCGGCCTCATGGATGTCACTCTAACCCAACCGCGAATCCCCGATCAGAGCGAAGACCGTCGTGTGCGAACCTCGGGATCGATGGCCGGACATCTGCCGTACGGTATGGCTGATACTTTGGGTAAGAATGAGCATTTATCAACGGTCGATTTGGTGGTGCCGCGCTTCAATTCGTCCGACTCGGAAATGCTGTTGGGCTTGTTCGACGGACAGGCCTTGTCGAATGGCGGGTCGAAGATTGCCAAGTTCCTACACGAAAACTTTGGCCGTATCCTCACGACCGAGTTGAAGTTGCTAAGGACGTGGATCGGGGAGACGCCGGTGGATGCCCTTCGCCGGGCCTTCTTGTCGCTAAACAAAGACCTCGCCACCATTGCTACGCAGCATATTGACGAACGGTCGCGGTCTTTCAAGACTATGCGCAGTATGTCGCAGCCAACGCCTCTTGTTTTGAGCACCGAGGACTTGAACTCGGGTGGTGTGGCGACGATCCTCTACCTTCAAGGCATGGAACTGTACGTGGCCAATGTCGGCGATGCGCAGGCGATGCTCATCACGGAGGGTACGCATAAGATTCTCACCCGGAAGCACGACCCTGCCGAACCGAGCGAGCGACAACGTATTCGAGAAGCGGGCGGCTGGGTCTCTAGGCATGGATTGCTCAATGACCAGCTTGAGGTTTCGCGAGCCTTCGGGTATGTCAACCTTATGCCGGCGGTACAGGCCGCTCCGCACGTCAGTCACATCACCATCCGAGAGCAGGATGACATCATCCTGCTAGCAACGAGGGAACTCTGGGAGTACCTGTCCCCCGGTCTCGTCGTCGATGTGACCAGGGCTGAGCGGCGGGACTTGATGAGGGCCGCCCAGAAGCTCCGAGATCTTGCCATCGCCTACGGCGCTACAGGCAAGATTATGGTGATGATGATTAGCGTGGCTGATCTGAAGCGACGAGTGGAGAGGTCGCGCGGCCGGCCTAGCATGCTGTGGCCGTCGGGCCTGCCAGAGGACATGCAGATGCAGGCCACCAAGCGGACCAAGAAGAAGGGCGACGTCCTCGACTCCACGCTACAACGCCTCGAGGCCGAGATTCCTGCACCTACGGGCAACGTCTCTATTGTTTTTACGGACATCAAGAACTCTACTACGCTGTGGGAGATGTATCCCTCGGCTATGCGTTCGGCCATCAAGCTGCACAACGAAGTCATGCGAAGACAGCTTCGGCACATTGGCGGATACGAGGTCAAGACTGAAGGAGATGCTTTCATGGTGTCGTTCCCAACTGCGACATCAGCTTTACTGTGGTGTTTTGCCGTGCAAATGCAGCTTCTCGAAGTCAACTGGCCGGCGGAAGTTGTCAATTCTCTTTCGGGACAGGCCATGTACGACAAGGACGGCAGCCTCATTTTCAAGGGTCTCTCGGTTCGAATGGGTATCCATTACGGAGAGACTGTCAGCGAGACCGATCCAGTAACGCGCCGAATGGACTACTTCGGCCCCATGGTCAACAAAGCCTCGCGTATCTCAGCGGTTGCCGACGGCGGCCAAATTACCGTCTCGTCAGACTTCATCTCGGAGATTCAGCGCTGTCTCGAGAACTACCAAGACACGGATCGGAACGGATCGGCCAGCACGGAGGAAGACTTCGAAGACGAGACGTTCGCTGCCTCGATCCGCAAGGACCTCCGCGCCCTCAGCTCTCAGGGCTTCGAGGTCAAGGAGATGGGAGAGAAGAAGCTCAAGGGCCTCGAAAACCCCGAGGTCGTCTACTCGCTATACCCGCACGCGCTCGTCGGGCGCATCGAGTATCACCAGATGCACGAGCGGCAGGAGTCGGCGGGTGCCTACGAGAAGCAGCTCACGGCGTCGGTGATGGGCAGTGTGGGCCCCTTCGCCGTGGACCCGGAGATGGTGTGGGAGCTTTGGAGGGTCAGTCTAAGGCTCGAGATGCTCTGCAGCTCGCTCGAGGGCGGGGCGAGGCCGAAGCCGCCGGTTGTGGATGTCTTGGAGAAGATGAAGCTTCGTGGTGGGGATGTGACTGAGGGGTTCTTGATTCACTTTTTCGAGCACCAAGTGAGCCGAATCGAGGTGAGTATTCTACCTGGGGGGGAGGGGTTCTTATGGCGTGTTACTGACTTTTTTCTAGACCTGCGTCAATACCATTGCGATGCGCCACCTTGCTGCTGGCGGCGGCAGGATCAACAGGCTTGAGGATCTCCAGGGATCTTTCCCGAGCGTCCTTGATAGTCTCAAGGAGCAACTTCTCGAGCTGCAGGAGTATAGGGCCAAGTTTGGGCCGCTTAAGAGGCGGGACCGAAGGCCAGACTCTATCGAAGTGGAAGAAGTGGACGATGAAGATGAGGATGAGGATGAGGATGAGGATGAGGGAAGTGAGACGGAATCGGGGTAGTTTGTCCTCGGTAGGAGGATTGAAAGCGATTTGGTTTGGGAAAACGAAGAGGGAAGAGGAGTTTTTGTTGCCTTCCTTTTTTTTTCCTCGATACGATGGCGTATAACAGCGAAGGGGTCAATATTGGGCTGCGTTTGTTTCTCTCACTAACGGCGGCGGGAATGCTTTTTTTTTTATTTTTTTTATATCTTTTCTTGGAGACTTGGAACGGGTTTATGTCTTCTTTTCTTATCTTTTCATTTTTTGCGCCTTATACTTTCACTTCATGTTGTACTAATGACGGGGTGTGTTGGTATGGAGCTTGGGAAAAGGGAATAAGTTTGTATGGATATTTTGTGGTTTTTTTCTTATTAGGGAATTGGAAGGGCGGAAACGAGGTTCCTTGGTTATTATAGCTATTTTTATATATTATGAGGACTGGAGGGGGGAAGAATGAGATGGCGATGGAACGATGTTTAGTTTTTGTCTCTTTGCTTGGTGCTATGAGATGTTTGGATGATTGGGACGTCTTTTTTTCGGTTGTTCTGCTCTTGGTCATCTGAGATGATCGGAATCAGGGTTCCTTTTAAGGTCTTTCTTTGGCTTTTGGGGAGTCCTTGAGAGTAGAAGCATTGTCTTTTGATATTTGGGTAGCGACTTGGGTTGGTCATGCTTTCTGTGCCTACGAGTATCATTTCCTGAAAGGACGAGGACTCTTATGGGCGTCTCGGGTAGATTTCGTATAGCCTTCTCGATACCATCCATCGCACAATACGACAATCTCATCACCTTGAATCAGACCAAATGCGAATGCGTGAGAGCTGAATAGCTGCCTAGGCATCCCATAAAGAAACCCTCAAATTCAACTCGCATAATCATACAAAAACGAAAAAAAAAAAAAGGGGGGGCATCAAAAACCGAAACCCCATCAGCTCCCTGCTCCTTCTCCCTACACCTCAAAACTCCCACTCGGCTTAGCCCCCGAACTCTCCCCCCT
>SJVG01000251.1:0-30361 GCA_034774675.1 Scedosporium minutisporum
AACCTAGAGCTACTCTATAAAATATATAAACTAGCCTATATTGACGACACTACCCTTACTATATTCTATTCCCCTCAGGCTTATTACTATCGTCTACTGGTCGGAGTAATACTTAGGGTAAATAATAGGAGCACTCTTAGAGAAGGAGGGTATAAGAGATTATAGTAGTTAAGATAGGTTAGGATAGGATAGGATAGATAATAGCCTTTTATTTATTTTACCTACCTCTCTCTCCTACCCCCCCTTTTCTCTTACTCGCATACATCTTATATAACTTACTAGGGTCCCCCCTTATTACTAACTAATTACTCTAGACCCTACGAACTTAACCCTAGCTAACCCTAATCTCACTCTAAGCCCCCCCTAGAACCCTACCTTAATCTACTAAAACTATAGTCTACTGAAATTTCGCCAAGCCCGACCCCAGTCCCTATATAATCTACTAATATAGTCTACTAGAATACAGGGTAGAATAATAGTTAGGGAAGGGGGTATATACTATTAAGTCTATATACGACCCCGCGCTATAGTAGCTAGTAGCTACTCTACTATATAAAGCTTATATTTAAGTCTACCTCTACTATCTAGTTATTATAGTAATTAAGAAGTCTATAGACCTTATAGATATACTTCTCTATAATCCTAATTACTAGTTACTAATATATATAAATATTAACTAGTTAAGACTAGACCTCTACTATTACTAATTAGAGGACTATAGTATTACGACCTAGCCGCGACATAGGCCGCAGGGAGGGCGGTAAGGAGCGGTAGAAACTATAGGGAAGCACGTGACTATAAGGAACTATAATTAGACGGTTAAGGACTAACTAACTAATAGTTGAATAGAAGGAATCCGACTAATCGATTAGTCGAGAACTAATCGACTAATAAGAAACTAACTACGCACTAAAGAGGGGTAGAGGAAGAGTCTATATAAACTATAAAGGATTCCCTATATCTAGTTTATCCCTCTAGACTCTTTAGTAGTTAATTTAAGACGTAACTGCACCCTATACTTAAATACGCACTCTTAATACTATCCCTAGTATTACTACTTAACTACCTTACTCTACCTTAAATAGGCCCCTTCGACCCCGACACCTACAGTGCCCCGTTAACTAATCAAGCCCTATAGTGTTAGGATTGTAATAATACTTATAAGTATAATTATAATAATTACTTTAAGTGATCGTCGACACCTTTAATAATTACTTCTCCTATTATCTATTAGTCAGCTGCAGCTAGCCGGCCTACTATTATTTTCTACTATTATGATGAGGAAAAGGGTGATAGTGGTGGGAATAGTGATGTTCTCTCATGGGACCGCAAGAGTGGAGGCGGAGAAACATTATTCCTTGCTATGGGCCAGGGGTATAGTTATTTTCTTTTCTTTTCTTTCCTCCCTCAGGAGGAACAACAACTTCTTTAACAAGTTCTTAAACAAGTTCAACATGTTCTTAAAGTATCTTCATATTAGTCTTTCTTTCAATTGACTTCCTTTTTATTATTTTTCTTATGGATCATCGTGTGTGGTGACTCTAGACAGTTCTTCTATTGTTTTGTGTACTAAAGTGTCCCGTATTTGACACTTACATGATTCTTGACTTCCCCCTATTTGGAAGCCTCCTTTTGTTGTGATTCGGCTCTATTTCCGTTGATCAACTATTCCGACGTCCTATTACCATTCCTGCAGGAGGAGTTGCAGCAGCTTCTTGCAGGAACCATTCTTGACCATCTGACCATTTGTTTCCTTCCTTTTGTTTCGTTCTTGTGGTGATCGGGCAGGCTGCACTGCTCCGTTTCACTATGTCTTACCGCCTCCTGGTCCTGTATAAAGGCCGGCCCGTGACAGGTGCGATCGCGTCGATTAGCTGGGCTGATTGTCGATCGGTTTCTTATTATCTGTCGGTCGGCTGTAGGCAGCCGGCCTGCTTGTTATTTTCTGCTGTGTCCTACCGCTTTCGGGTCTGTATAAAGGTCGACCCGTGACACCTGGAGGATCTCCGAAGATAAATACTGGAGATGATTGGCAATCTGTAGATAAAAGAGAAAGCGTCTTGGATCTAAATTTATAGATGTAATGTTCCGGAAATGAGGTTAACGAGATGGCTTCGCCGCGACGTATTTAACCCTCCGACGTACTCTAAAGTAGCGGAGGCTAACGAACTACAGGATCGGGTATTATTTCAACTATCTAAATTCTAAAGAACTTGCTCGATCCGGCCTACTCCTTCACAACAACTAGGACATCAACTACAGTTTCAGCTTGCTTTTTGTTTCCATATGATAGTATATAAAGAATAGAGACACTAATACCTCATAGCATAGTCCCATTTCTTCTAGGAAGGACTTTTTAACATGGGCTCCATGAGGTAGACTTACATAAAGTCATCTATCTGCTTAGTGACCTCTGAAATTTCAACCTCCCGTGTCTTCTTGCCCGACTGGACTTTCTCACAACCCTCGAAAGTGTCTCCTTGCGCCCGTTCCTCGCCACCGCCCCAGAAAGCGTCGACTTCCCCAGGCACTTCCTCTCCAAGTATCTTCTTCCTATCCCTCGTCTCCCATAGCACGGGATCATCAAACAAATCCGGCTCTCTTTCCGCCATCTTATCCACGATCCTCCTTGCTTTCTTCTTCTGCTTCTTTTTCGGGTTCGAAGTCTTACTGACTGGCTTTGACGTGGGCACGGGAACCGTGCCAGTGGCTGCGCCGCCAGTTAGGAGTGGAACGGTCTTGGCTGTGCCGGGTGGAGCAGTCTTCATTTGCCGGGCCTTGTTGATTTCGTTGCTCTTTAGTTTGGACCCCTCTTTCTTCAAATGTTTGTTACTTCCACAGCGAGGCTTAGTGAAAATATCGTCCAGGAATGGCTCGTCGTAGTCTACATCTTCGTCATAGTCGCCCGAGAAATTGGCCTCAATGTCGAAGACATCCGAGTCGTGCCAAGACTTCATGTTGTAGAGTGCGTGCGATGAAGATCTGGGCTCTCTCGATTTAGATAAAAGACTGGGTTTCGATAGCGAGGAAATCCTCCTCGATGGTACTAAACTGACCGTTGAGCTTGATAATGGTCACTTGTCTTTTCAGCGTCGGGAGAATAATAGAATAGACTGTTACTGGGGTTAAGAGATGTGCACAAAAAGACGGGTTATTCTCCAGTTCTAATACCTTGCCGATAGAGGAACTTATACCAAGTAGTCCCCATGTCGTCTCCCTATTGTCTTCCTCTCCCTCTTCCGATGTCGGACATAGTCTTGGTCGGAGCGCTGCAATTGCGCATAAGGATTGCTTTCTTCTCCGACGTCGCGCCGAGAAAGTGTCGGGTGCCGGTTAACGCCGGCGAACTGCTTGGGCAGCAGTCCTGTGGGTAGTAGTCCTCGACGTAAGCGACCTGCGGGCACAGATGAGGCAAGAGAGGCGTTCCTCAAGGGGAATCAGCCATTGAGTTTAGCCAGACCGTACAGCAGGAAGTACACTTCTTTGATAGCTTTCTGTTAAAAGTCCGCATGTCTTTGAGGTTATTGATCAGCCGTGAGTGTGGGCAGCTCTTGATGGTAACAGACTAGAAGTAAAAACGCATGTGTGCACTCTAGTGTCTGAGCCAGGTGACCCGGAAGTCAAGATTCTGGTTGTAGTGTCCACCCGAAGCGACTGATCTTCTTCTGGAAGATCTCTCGTACGACTCTGGACTGTTTTGTATCTTACTATAAATAGTTATCATTGTACATCGCGCCGTTATATTCTAAGAAGGCTAGGATAGCCTCCCATGGTATCCCTCTCCGCATCCCGGTTTCCTCATCCCACGACGAATGCAACCCAACCAAGTTTCCGGAGTTCCAATCGACTAGAGGTGCTCCCGAATGCCCCCAATACGTCCAGCAATCATGCATCAACGCCCCTATTTCCGAGTTGTCCTGGAGATCCTGCTGGGCGTATCCCCGAAAGCGACCGGTACTCACGTGTAGGACGTCGTAATTCGTCTGGATCCCCGGTTCTGAAGCTTCGAGGTCTTCGCTTCCTGGATGGCCTATGCAGACTAGTCGAGAACTTTTGGTGGGCTTTACGGCGCTGATGGGAATGAAGGGGAAGTGGACGTCATCGTTCTCTCCCGGACATGCCGCGCCGTCCGTCTGGGCAGCGACGACTCTTAGCAAGGCAAGGTCCCGTCGGGAATCCCACGCCACGCAGGTCGCCTTAACTGCCCCACCGGACTTGAATAAGAGCCAGTGGAGCTTGGAGGAATCTAGCTCTTCGGGTGTCTCGGCTACGCAATGGGAGCACGTTAGGAGCAAGCCCCCGGGAGCGATGCAGACTGCCGTACCGCCTTCTTCTTGGGCGAAAACGAGCGTTGCACCTACTGTGCCCGCATGTCCTTCGAAGCCCTTTGGTATAATGAGGTTATGTGCTTTTAACCACGACTGCTTCTTGAGCAGGAGACGGTGGTCATCGGTGGAGAGGTTGGTGATAGCGCCCGCGAGTTTAGAGGCGACACGGGCGATTGGGAATTCCTGGACTGTTGCTGGTAGTCGAGGCTCTCGGTTTTGATTACCTTGAGACCCTGTCGAGAGAGCGGATGTCGACTTCATGGACTCCGCAGATTCTGTAATGACATGCTTCGTTCGTGATCTTGTCCGTCTTGGCGAAAATGACGGTTCGACAGTCCTCTTGCTCATTTCTGGCTCGCTAGTTTGAAGTAGGGTAATGAGATTTGGAAAACTGACTGTTGATGAAGGGGGAAAGCTCAACTTCTGATTCCTTGTCTTCTCGATGAGCTTTGCTGCCTGCCACATCCCCGCAGTAAGATGCAAGTACCCGACATCTTCTAATGCATCTTAAATGCATATTTGAGGGGCTCTCTGGTTTATTCCTTGTTATTCTCATAAAAGAGGACCTTCAAAGAGGAGGACCGTTAAATCTCAAGACATCAACGTCATCGGTCTAACTGGCTTGATCGGGTAGCTAGAACTATCTCCTGAACCCGCCCCCGGAGAACAACGACGCAATAATGCCGCCGGAGTGTCGGTCATCGCAGGATCCTGTCTCCACATCTCCTCGTTTAGTTGATAATGGAGATCATCTACAGCCCCTCAATTTTGCTCTGGAAATGATTCCCTGGCGACTGGAGCACATCTACGACTACGCACCTGGCAGGCACCACCCAGTGCACCTTGGTGATACGTTTGGTGACGCTGGCCAATACCGAGTCATCCACAAGCTTGGAAGCGGCGGCTTCGCAACAGTCTGGCTGTGCCAGGACATGACAGCGACAGATATGCCGAGATACCACGCTTTGAAAATCGTTGTCGCCGATGCATCTGCAGACGACTCCCCAGAGCTCCGCATCGGTGAATCTATCAAAGCCCTGCTCAATACCGGAGACATCGGTGAGATGGAAATATCGTCTATTCTCTGTCTCCCTTCTGACCATTTCAAGTTCAGCGGACCGAATGGCTCTCATCATTGTTTCGTCTACCCTGTCCTAGGCCCAAAAGCGTCGCTCGGGATGTTCCAGTCTCCTAGAGAGGAGAGAGATAGGACCACAAAAAATATCAGTTATCAGCTTGTCCAAGTCGTCGAGTTTCTTCATCGTGAAGGAATATGCCATGGAGGTAAGCTGTAACCTGACCCGTCATTGCTAAGCTTGTTGGCTATGAACTAATCGTCAAGCAGACATTACACCGAGAAATATCCTTCAGCGCATTTCAAGCCTCGACGGCCTATCCGAAGCAGAGGTGCTTCAGATTTTGGACCAGCCTTCCTGCAATCCTGTCGTCAAGATAGACGAATCTGGAGAGGATGACCCTTCAGTTCCGGAGTATCTTGCATACCCTATTGACTGGAACCAGGTGGATATGCAGCATATCACGTCTCAGCCGGGTCTTATCGACTTTGGTGAGTCCTTTCACATATCTAAGCCCCCTAAGACTCTCGGCACTCCACGGCCAGATCGCTCCCCTGAGTTAATGCTGGACAACAAGGCAAGCATTGGCTCGGACATATGGGCTCTAGCTTGATCCGCGCAGGCCGCAAACTATTCGATGCCTTCGATAATGATGACGACGACTACCTCGATCAAATAGTCGTGGTTCTCGGAGTCTTGCCTAAGCCTTGGTGGTCATCGACCTGGGGCAAGTGGAAGGCCATGTTCAAAGACGAGGGTGATGAGTTTGGCCGCGTCGTTCCGATAGTGGAGGAACCCGAACTGCCGCCGCATGTCTCCATCCACATGTCAGTGGCTCATAGTGCCCGGTCGCTCCACGACAAGCTTGCGCCTGGCGTTTGGTATATGTACTCGTCTTTTCTTGATGATGACTGCCACCGCGATATTCCGCAACAGGAGATTGAAATTTTCGCCGATTTCCTAGGAAGGATGCTGCAATACAAGCCTGAGAACAGGATTAGTGCGGCAGATGCACTGAATCATGAATGGTTTGCGATGTAATGTCATGTTAGGAGATGGCAAGTTCTTTAATTCATCACAAATATTTTAAGCATTTCACGACTACGCGAAATGAAGATAAACTATGCTCAAGCCCCATGCGTCTCCACGACCGGAGTACGGCCGACACAGGTGCAATAAAATGCAAGGGCAATAGGACTGACAACCTTGTATTCCCTTAGTGAGTCCGTGATCATGGTACATTATTGCTCTTCCCCCCTCCCAAGGTTGCTGTTAAGGTTGTACCTAGCTGTTACAATGATGTCGTGGCCCTTCCTAGTTGGATCGACGAAGATAGTTTAAACCTATGGACTTGTGTCGTGAGACACTCATCACTGCTCGAATGGCCGAGGATCTCGATGTCAGTTACGGAGTCGATATATACATAGAGAGAGAGATCTCTATATAAGACCAAGAGAGTACTATCAAGTTGGGAATCCGCCCATTCCCGTCGAGGAGAGCGAAAATATCATGGAGATGATATTGATGAATTAATGAATTATCAGAAGAGGAAAGGATAAGCATAAAAACAGTGAACAAAAAGGAAAGAAAGAAAGAAAGCTAACGAAGAAGAAGGGGAAGAGCGTGCCTAAATCCCAATCACCCAAGCCTCCTCAGAACCATCCAAACCCTTAGTCCACTGCTCCCGCTCAGCTCCTCGGCACATCTCTGGAATGCTCTCATAACTCGTCTCGCTCCTGCCTCGCCCAAGGCGTCTGTCCAGTAAGCGAACCCGGCCTTGATATCGATGTTGTTTCTGTTGTTTCCATTTCCGTCATTTATGATCTGCACTCCCACGCTCATGTCGTACTCGTTCGGATCGCGGTAGCCGAGCAAGCGGAGCGAAATTTGCCTGTCCTCGCTACGGCGTGTATCTTTTCGCTGCTTCCGGGGGACGAGGTTTGCGTTTTTCTTTGTATTGTTTATGCGAAGTGGTGCGTCGTCGGCCTTCTTCATTCTTGGTGGTCCCGCGGCTGCTCTGCGATCTTCAGCGATATTCGGCCCTCCTTCCAAGTACTGCAGGCTCATGACTGAACTGCAAAGTCTCAATTTCCCATTGTTCGACTGGATGGTCTCAGAATCATTTATTTCCATCTCTTGCAGGGCCTCCGCCAACCCCGAGTGGTGCTGCATAGCCTCCAAGACCTCGCTCTGTGTCCTTCGCAAGAGCTCACCCACCCGCGTGGTCGGGTCGAACTTAGTCCGGCATAGCAGCATGCTAGTCATAGGCCCGACCATCTCTTCGGCTCCGGGCACCGCGGCGTCCCGGTTCGCTGTCATGTACCCGAAGAGTGGCGCCTCCTCCGAGCGCATGACGCACTGCCGCAGCACGAGACCCCAAACAGTCTGGAAGAAGGTGGCGATCGTCACGCCATGGAGCTGGCAGAAGACCGGGATTGCTGCGATGAGGGCTGGATTGAGAGTAATGTCGAGAGACCTATGTTCACCTCGAGGCCTGGGCACGGTGCAAAACGAACGCGACGGGGAGCTAGTGAGCAAGTTGCGCCAGTAATTTACAGAGGCAGGCGTGCTTTGCTTCTCTAGCCAGGCGACGTAGTCACCAAAGTATGGGGCAGGGCCCGGTTTGGCGGAAAGTCGTCCTCCATACGCGCGGATCAGATCGCGGAACAGGATTGTGCTTGACATGCCATCGACGAGAGCGTGGCTAATCTCGAGCTTGCACGCAACTTTCCTGCCGTCCGCGGTGATGAAGAGGGTAAAACGCTGGTGAGGTCTCTGCCCGCTAGTACTTCTAGCACCGGAGTGATTGCCGAGAGATTTGTAGCTCTTGATGCGGTCCAGGAGATCGCCTTCATCGGCGCATGTGATAACGGGAATATCGGGATCGTAGGATGAGAGTACGACTTGATCATAGCGATCAGGTCGCGAAGCGCTCGGGATAAAGACGGTGCGCATGATGGCATGATAATTAACTACCTTTCGCCACGCCTCCTGTAGTGATTTGACATCGCTTATATCTTTAAAAGGCGCCGTTTGTCCGGCTAGGATCTGCTGGAATACATCGACTTCGTACAGGCCTCGCTTCGGACACTCTTCTTGACTGGCGAGCATGTGTTGTTGGAGGGGCGTGCACGGGTAGATATCCTTCACATTATTCATAGTGATACCGCCTTCAGCGAGGGTCTTCTCGATCATGGCCAGCCTCACCTCATCCAAGTCTGGGAGCAGGGGAAAGTCGCTGACGGTCCGCCTCCGGCTCATGCAGTTCAGAGTTTCGGTAGCCCGAGTCATGGTGTCCTGCGCTAAGTTAATCCACTGGTGGATCTTGTCCTGGTGGGCCATGTTCTTGTTGTAGGTAAAGACGACGCGGCCCCGACCATGAGCGACGACTACGCTTATGTCGATAAGAGCAAACCGCTCAAGCTTGCCACCAACCTGATTTAGAGCAGCCGTATCGCTGACCAAATCAACCGGGCTGAAGAATGCATCCTTCGTTTCCAGCTGTTGATACTGTCCCAGGTAGTTGAATAGCAGCTCGAGACGAGCATCATCTCCGAATTCTTGTCGACCGTCCTCTGTCAGAAAGCGGGAGCTGAAGTACGGCATTCCGTTACCAGGGATCTTGTTCCGGAGGTCCTTGACCATTCGCACATTTTCGACGAGTTCCGGCGAAGGCGAACTCAGGTAAACAGGGTTTATTGTCGTGAACCAGCCCACTGTGCCATTCGGATCGACGTCGTTGTTCCATGGCTCGCGTCCGTGGCCCTCGCAGAACACTGGGGGCATCTGCCGATCAGAGAATACGGCACGGAACGAATGAACGATGGCGGCCAGGATGATGTCCACTGGCTTGGTATTGAGCGCCAAGTTGCTAGATCCAAATAACTTCGTTGTCAGGGTCTCGTCCAAAGTGAAATCTTTTGTGGCGGCATCGCCGAATACGTTGGGCCGACCATCCATTCCCCAGTATACAAAATCAGCAGCCGGAGTCTTAAAAGGTAAGACCTCATTCGTCTTGAGCGACATGGCGTGCTCCTGCTGTAGACGCAGCCACGTCTGGAAGGAAAGCGGGGGCGCCGACGACAAGGTTCCGGTCGTAAGAAGTTCTTGGAGATCATTCAGGATAATCCGCCATGATACCAAATCGACTACCAGGTGGTGGGCACTGATAAAAAGTAATTGTTCGTTCTTCTCTTGACTAACTTGGAACAGGTGGGCAGCAAAAAGGGGCCCATTTCGAATGTCCATGTCGAGCTCGTTGCGCTGCTCCAAGATTTGAGGCACCCGGCTCCGTCCATTGACCTCGTCCACTCGGAAGCTAAATGACCCTTCAATCTCGGATGTGATTGTTTGAACCCATGTGCCGTCGGAAGCCTGTCTGAATCTAGCACGCAGCATCGAATGGCGGGACACAAGAGATCCGAGGGCTTTCTGGAGTCGCTGTGATGTCACTTTTTGATTTATCCTCAAGACAAAGCTCTGGGTGAAGTGTTTTGTTGATTGAGCCGTGTTAAAAAAAAGCCTCTGGATGGGAGACAGTCCAAATGGTGCTCCAGCAGGTTCCGGCGAGTGCGTAGGTAAATCGGGACTGGCAGCCTTGGCTCTTGCGGCTAGAGCCATCAAGCTCTTTGATTTAAGAATATCCTGGACGGTCAGATTGATTCCTTCAACTCGAGCCCTTACTCGGAGCTGCATAGCAGTAATAGAGTCACCCCCTAGACTCAGAAAAGAGCGCTCAAGACTGGGGGTTTGAAGGTTCAAGACTGAGCTGACCAAGGCTTGCAAGACTTGCTCCTCCTGGGTCGATGGGCAGGTGCGAGCCTCCCCATCTTCATTTCCTTGGATTAAAAGCTCGTAAGTCTGCTGGTCCATTCCTTCCAGCCATTCGTTGACAGTTTTCCTATTGATTTTCCCGTTCACGTTCAACGGGATGGCCTCGACACTGATCCATACGGAAGGGACCATGTAGCTGGGAAGGCGATCTTCCAAGTCTTGGCGAATGTCGGAAACGTCCAGGCCTACTGTTCCTCCTCCGAGATTTTTCAATGGCACTAGTTTCGTGATGCTGCCACCGATATGCTCGCTGTCGGTGTTGGTACTGTTGGGTTGTGATAAGAGGCGATGGAGACTTAAGGTGGCCACGAGCTTGTCCTTCAAAGGTCCGGCGCGAGGAATCTGAGCCACAGCATGACGAACATGCGAATGTCTCAGGATACGGTGCTCGATCTCACCTAGCTCAAGGCGTTGGCCGTGTAGCTTGACCTGGTTGTCCTTCCTGCTGACATAGCGCAGAACACCATCCTCATCATAGCGGGCTAGGTCACCCGTCTTGTACATGCGACGAGGCTTGCTGTCGCTATCGGCCAACCCCCTCTTGGTGATCCACTCGGGGTCTAGAATGTAAGAGGCGGCTGTCTTGGCTTCATCATTCAAATAACCACGGGATACCAAACCGCCTTCGACGACAATTTCTCCCACACACCCAAGAGGAGTAAGTTTGTTGTGGTTGTTAGGTTCGCAGAGCCACACGTGGCACCCCATTGTGTTTCCAAGTCGTGCTGGCGATGTCTCCGTAGTCGTGGGAGGTGTTCCAGTGGCATATATGGTAGTTTCTGCCGGGCCCCAGATGAGAATAAGCCTCAACTTGTCCGACCATATCTTGATATTTTCCTCAGTTGGTGCCTCTCCGCCGAGCACAAGGGTGCGGAGTGTAGGGACCGAATCAGGAGAAACCATCTGCGCAACTGTAGGTGTCAAAAACATCCAGTCCGCCTTATATTTCGTGATTGCGCCGGAAAGGTCGTTGATACGTTCCTCTTCCGAAGGAATGCAGATTGTTGCCCCGCGTTGTAAAGTGGTGAAGATGTCGGCGCAGCTGATGTCAAAGGTGTAGGCGGCAAATTGGAGAACCCTAGTGCCTGGGTTGATACCTAAATGGACTCCATGGGTTCTGGAGCTCGTACAGAGATTCAGGTGTTCGACTACTATGCCCTTGGAGCGGCCAGTGCTGCCAGAAGTAAAGAGCACGTACACCCCGTTCGAAGGCGCGACCTCCGGTAGTTTCGCCTCCCCCTGGCACATATTATCACGGATGGCCTGTTCGTCGACGATCATCGTATCGATAACGCCGTTGAATGACGTTTGTTGTTGTCGTGACGTGATCACGAATTTAGCGTTGGTGTCTTGCAAAACCTCCCGATTCCGGCTCAGTGGTTGAGATATACCAAGCTGAGCTACGACTCCTCCGGCCTTGACGACGCCCATCACCGCAACGATGGCCCACTTCGACTTTTCGAAGCAGACGGGAATGATATCTTCTTTTCTGACCCCCCTTAGTACCAAAGACTTGGCAAGATTCGTGGAAAGCTCGTCAAGTTCTTGATATGTCATATCGCCGTCCCATCCCGAGATGGCCGTGTCGTGAGGGTGAAGGCGAACCCGCTCAACAAACACTTCATGCACAGTTGACTCGATACATTGCATGTCATCCTTCTCATTCCAAGATTTGATCTTTGAAATATCTTCGGGACAGATTATGTCAATGTCAGAGAGCAGCATCGCAGTGTTCGCCGTGCAGAGTTGCTGGGCGACGTGGCTGAACTGACGGCATAGTCTCTCCACCTGCCAGTCGTTTAGGACAGTGTCATCATATCGGGCTTCAACAGTAACTGCTGCATCATCCCCGATAACGCACTCCATTACGACAGCATACGAATCAAAGAAACCCTTCAGGAGTTCTTTGTCTTGAATCTCGACCAGGAAATCATCTTGGTTTTTCTTGGAGCCCTCCTGGACCTCAAAGAGGTTATTGAACTCTAATGAGCCATATACCTCGGAGCCTAGGCGCCTGAGGGATTGAAGGCCACGATGTTGAAAGGGAATTAGGGCCGCAGAATCTTCTTGGACGCGGTCCAAAAATTGTCCTATAGATTCGCTGTGATCAAGCCGCATCCGGATAGGCACGGTGGTAAAAGTTGGTGCCATCATGTCCTCGATCTCTGTAACGGGGGCATTGCGCCCTGAGAGTGTCTCTCCGTAGACGATATCGTTGCTTTCCATGTATCTCGCAGTCTAATACCACTCAGAAATTAGAATCATGAAGGACGAAGATAGAGGGAGGATCAATGCCAACTTACAACTAGGCCCCATGCAGCTCTCAATATGGTTGCCTTTAAAATGCCGGTTTCCTTATTGTGTAGCATGGTGAATGAGTCAATGAGCTCTGAGTTCGGTTGGGCTTGATAAGTAGCCGATGGAAGATGCGGGAAACTGGAGGGCGGACCACCGCTCAGCTTTTCACGCCAGAAAGCATCAGACTGACTTGCATCAACGTTTGCGAGATAGTGAATGAATTTGTTGAAGGTCGGTCCAGCTGGTACAGACTCCCCACGGTAGATGTTTTCGACGGTAGATAGCAGCCGGGCGGCGCTGAAGCCATCGTACAAGGCGTGGTGAGAGATCCAGACGAACTTGCGCGATCGACTGGAGATGGCGTATGAGGCCAGCGGTTGGCCATATTTGACATGAGATAGACCGAATTGAGCCAAATAGGTCTTGACGGAACCGTTGATTTCACCCCAGCTGAGTCGTTCATTAAGGACCACTTGGAGAGATTCCGACCGTGGTCCTAAAATTATTCTTGTCCTCAGTATCGGGAATATGTCCACTGCCTTCTCCCAGGCTCGTTTAAATGTATCAAGATCGACACACTTAGGAAGAACGAATACTCGAGTGGCAATATATGCGCCAGGAACGCCCGTTGAAGTCGACATCAACCCTTCTTGAAGAGGCGTGCAAGGATAAACATCCTGGATCATGTCTTTCTGGACGCCGCACTCTTCGGCGGCATGATTGACTAACGTGGCAGCTTCTTCGTGGACGAGGGAGAACGGAGGGATTGGTTTGTCGACTTCAGTTCCTTCACATTCCAAACACTTTGCCATTTGGTGTAGACGTGGATAGCGGAAGATGTCTCCGACGGTGAGGATCTTCCTAGCTCCGCGAGCTGCCGATGAAAGGGCAATGGCTCGAATAGAGTCACCGCCTTTTTGTAGAAAGTTGTCGTTTGCACGAATACTATCTGGGGAAAGTCCAAGTACTGCACTCCAGAGCTCCCGTAGTAGCAGTTCCGATTCCGTCGAGCAAGCTGTCCCGTGATGGTCTTCTTCGTCACCTGCATCCACAAGGCGACATTGCTCAAGTTGGCCCGGAGAAAGATGGGCTCCAGCTTGCCGAAGCGTCTTGCGGTCTCTCTTGCCAGTCTGCGTGACTGGCATTTCTCTTAGGGCGATGAAGAGGGATGGCACCATGTAAGGCTGCAGGACGTTGCACAGAGCCATACGTAGGTTGAATAGGCCGCGCTTCTCTTCAGCCGAAAGCTCAATGGATAGCTGAAAGCCTTCTTTTCTCTTTTCCTTAGTGCTGCTCGAGCCCAGATTAATAAAGGCCGCTAAGGTGGGCTTCTCCTTGTCCCCGCCTTCATAGATTCTTTCCACAACGACAGCATCAACCGGGAAGCCATTTGCCACAATATGATGTTCGACCTCTCCGCACTCGATTCTTCGGCCGTGGATCTTAACTTGACTGTCTTTGCGTCCAATATAAAACAAGGTCCCGTCGGATTCGTAACGAACTAGGTCTCCGGTCTTGTATATGCGCATGCCGTCGATCCCGAGCCGTTTCGCGAATTCGGGACTGTCGATGTAGGCCTGAGAGGTGATGGCGGCGTTGTTGTGATAGCCTCTAGTAACGATGGGTCCCTCCACGCAGAGCTCTCCGATGCAGCCAATGGACACCAGTCGGTTATGATTGCACTGATCAGCAATCCACGTTCGGCAGCCTAGGCCTACCCCTATGTTCTGAGGCGAGACACCGGGCACCAGGCTTCCCATGGTCGTCAAGACACTGCACTCGGCCGGCCCGTAGGACTGCTCATGATGTTAGCGGTGTATCGTCACCGAGAGGACATGGGGGAAGATGCACTCACATTCATCAACACTACACGACGACTCCACCGTTCGTACAGGTCAGGGCGTATGGCCTCCCCACCAAGGGACAAGTGCGTAAGGCTAGGGACCTCATCCGGCCTGAGTACTGCGGCGGCAGTGGGCACCATGGTAGCCCAATTGACCTTATACTTGTTAATAGCCCCGGCAAGATTACTGAGTCTCTCTTCCTCCGAAGGAACGCAAACACACCCTCCTCTCATGAGGGTGATGAAGACGTCTGCGTTAGATATATCGAACCAGTGGGCCGCAAATTGGAGCGTCCTTGTCCTCTCCCCTATTGCCAATCGTGGTGCTTGATAATGCTGCATGGAGCAAAAGCCGCGGTGTTCCACCGTTACACCCTTTGGCTTTCCTGTTGAACCAGAAGTAAAGACGACAAAGGCCGAATTATCAGGGCGCGTGGAGGATCTGACAGGTTCTGAGGGAATTGGAAGTCGGCCAACGGCGTTCGGATCCACAACCACCACATTTGGAACGACTCCCATTAGTAGAGCGGCGTGCTGAGGCGAACAGACAACGATTTTCGCGCCGAGATCATCCAAAATCCCCTTCATCATAGAAGCAGGATACGAGGGGTTTAGGTGGGTGTATGCGCCGCCTGCTTTCAACACGGACAGCATGGCGACGACGTTCCACTTAGACTTCTCGAAGCAGAGCCCGATCTTCGTTTCGGGGCCTACTCCCAGGCTTTGAAGATGAGATGCAAGCTTAACACAAGCATAGTCTAGCTCCCTGTACGTGAAGTTGCCGTCCCAGGCGGACACGGCGTGAGCATCTGGTCTCTTCTCAGTACGCGCAGCGATGACGTGGTGGATGCAAGCTTTGATTGTCTCTGGAACTGTGCCGTTCCATCCCATGATTTCGTTCAAATCCCCTGGGTTAACCATGCTAACCTCTCCGAGTCTTGTGCTCGGACTACTATTGCACATCTGCCGAAGTGTAAAGTCGTACTGGCGAATGATTCGCTGCATCTGTGTTCTAGGGATGATCGACTGGTCATATTTGACCTCCAAGTCGGTAGTACCGTCGTCGCTAATGTAACATGACATCACCAACGGGTAACTGTCAAATTCGTTGAGGGTTCTGGGGACGACTTCCGTACCCTCGAAATTTTCTTCATTATTATCCGAAGTTGAAGGTTGTATGACGAGCAGGTTTGCAATGTTGTCGATCGCAGCACGCGCCGTTGCCCCTTGTGATCGAATGTTCTGTAATCCAACCTGCTCGAAGGGCATGATAGCTGTGGCCTGGTGGTGCAAGGTAGAGAGGAATTGCCGGATAGTCGATTCGCCAGTGACGTCGAACTCAACTCTGACGGGGACAGTGGTGATAGTAGGTCCATTGATAGTTGAGATGCCAGGCACCGGCGCGGTGCGACCAGACAAAGTCACTGCGAAAACAATATCGTTGGTTTGGCCATATTTCGAGATGACAGATGCCCAAGCCGCACGAAGGACGGTCGAGGCAGTAATATTTTCCCGATCGGGAGCAAGGCCCATCACTTTGGTCGAGAGTCGGCTTCTCAGCGTGTCATGGGCTTTGGCGAGATACCCAATGGGGACCGCCGGGAAGCTTGTCGGGATGCCCTTCTCATCTGGGAACTGAGATTCCCAGAAAGCCCTCTGCCCGTTCGAATCCCTCCCGGCAAGGTACCTAATAAACTCCTTGTACGGAACCGGCTTAGGTAGAGGTAGGTCATCGGCAAAGGCCCGTTGAACTTGGTCAAATGTAATGGTAGCACTCCACCCATCATATACAGCATGATGGGCGGACCACACGAAGTAGCGCTCCTTGGGCTCATTGACCAGAGCAAGTCTCAACAGCGGACCACCATACGTAATTGGAGTTTTCAGGTCCTCGTCGAGGTACGTGTCAAGGCTCTCCTCCGTTTCACACCACTCGAGATCTCCATCGAGAACCGCTTGCAGCGTCCCGGCCTCACTAGTGTTGACAATCCGCGTGCGGAGGATCACCTCTGAAGCTGCAATTCTATTCCATGCATCCTTGAAGCGAGAAGTGTCAAAATCATTACTCGTCAAGCGGAAAACCTTTTGTGCCTTGTATGCACCGCGACCAAGGCGAGTAGAAAGAGCCATGAGGCCTTCCTGTAACGGCGTGCAAGGGTAAACGTCGACAACTTGGTCGTCATTTACGCCGCATTGTTGCGCGACCTCACTCTTGACTCGATGCAGTAACTCGGGGCTGAGATGGGAGAGAAGATCAAAAGGCTTGACATCTGTTGAGTCTGCGCCTAGTATTCCATTCCCCGCTCCCTTGGCGAGGGTTAAGGCCATGTCCGACAGCTTCGACGACTTGAAAATGTCAGGGACGGTGATCGTTACGTTTCGCATGCGAGCTGCAGCAACTAGCTTCATAGCGCCGAATGAATCGCCGCCGATATGGAAGAAATCGTCGTTTATTCCAATGTTTTCGATGGGTCTGCGTAGAACTTCACTCCAGAGTGCCTGAAGAACCGTCTCAGCTTCCGTCTCTGGTTCTCTCTTCACGATATCCTGAAGCGAGTAGCGCGCAATTTGGCTTTCGGAGAGGTTCAAGACTGCTTTGCGGATCCGACGGCGGTCAAGCTTTCCGTTTCTGGTGGGGGGGATTTTGGAGACTGGGATATACATGGACGGAATCATGTACTTTGGTAGCCGGCTTTGTAGAGAGCTGCGTAGTGTAGCATGTTGGAGTAGTAGCTCGTCATCGACGTCCAGTATGAGAGACTGTGAATCGGCTGGGGACGACGCTGAAGCCGGTGGTGATTGCGGGTAACATAAGAATGCAACGAGCGTCAGGCTCTTGGAGTCGGCCTTGAGCGGTAGCCCATCTATAACCACTACTGCCTTCTTACCAAGATGTGATTGAACTTGATAGTTGATCTCGTCGAGCTCTACACGCTGCCCATTCACCTTTACCATTGTGTCCCGTCGGCCTTTTCGTGCCAGTTAGCAAACAACCGAAGGGAAAACCAAAAAGAAAACGAGGAAAGGAGAAAAAGAGAAGAGAATCGGACGTACCCATAATGCTCAGAGTACCATCAGAGTTGAACCGACAGATATCACCGGTTCTATAGAATCGACGGTTTAACCCAGGAGTCATCGCTTGTGCCCACTTGGGATTGTGAACGAAAGCTTTCGATGTCCCTTCTGGGTTATTTAGGTAGCACCTTGCCAATTGAGGGCCCTCAAGTAGAAGTTCTCCAACAGCCCCGAGAGGCACCAATTTGTTGTAGTTGCTCACATCTACAACCCAGGCCCGACTGCCATACGACCGCCCGATGTTAGAGGAGCTGGAATTGACAGTCAGTGGCGTGCTAACGGTCACCGTCACGGCAGTTTCAGCTGGGCCATAACCTGAAAAGCGAGGAAAAAATAACTGATTAGCATCGAGCACACATAGTAAGTGGGAGAGAAGGAACTGGCCCAGCCGCCATACCATTGACCAAATCCCCAGCTCCCGCCCAAGTTTCCACGGTGTCTCTATCCATGGGCTCCCCGCCGCAGCTAATGAACTTCAGGGATGGAACTTGTTCGGGGCTCAATAACTTGAGAACAGTCGTCGTCAGGGCTGCCCAGTTAGCGCGCAATCTCTGTATGGCACTCCCTGGGTCATTGATCCGTTCGTCTTCTGATGGAATGCACACGCACCCTCCCCGCTGCAAGGTTACCAGAACATCGTGATTCGAGACGTCGTAGGGATAGGCTGCAAACTGGAAGACGCGGGAGTTTTGATCCAACTTGAAGGGAGGTCCCAACAAGTCGGCCATGGTTGACATGGATGAATGCTCAAGGGCAATAGTCTTCGGTTTCGCAGTTGTGCCCGAAGAAAAGACGACGCATGATAGATTGTACGGCCTCACCTCGGGGCATGGAGGCCCGTCCTTGGCGGGCAACTGGCGAACAAAGTCCGGGTCGATAACCACTAGCTTTTTTACTCGGCCCATCTCCTTGACGAGCCCAGCTGTCTCGGGGCTAACGCAGATCACCGTTGCGTTGACATCGGCTACGAGATTCTCAAGACGATGACGCGGGTGAGTCGGATCGAGACCGACGAATGCCCCTCCAGCCTTTGTGATGGAAATCATGGCTATAGCGGCCCAAGCTGATTTGTAAAACACATAAGGAACAATGATTTCTGGGCCGACGCCTACGCTTCGAAGGTAGTGCCCAAGACGAGTCGTCACATCGTCAAGATCTTTGTAAGTCCAGGAACCATCCCATGCGCAGATAGCTTCGGCTTCCGGTTGGATGCGTGCGTTTTTCTCAATGTCGGTGAACACGAGACGGTTGGACGTGGGGAGAGGCTCGCCGTTGCCGTTGAACTCCAGCATTTTGTCGATGTGAAACTGGCTGACCAGCTCTGCCTCTCCAATATCGATGTCGGGATGGCGAACGATTGTGCTGAGCGCCTTGTCCAATGCGCTAGCAATACTGTGAACTTGTTCCCTCGTCAAATGATCCGTCCAGAATTGCATCGTGACAGCGAGGGTACTCTTGGAAAGCCCGACATCTAGACTCAGTGCGTACTCGGTTGGGTCGTGAGCTTTCAGGCTTTTAATTGCAATCCCTGAAGCCTTTAGCTCGGGAACATCGTCATCCCGATGGAAAGACAAGATGGTATTGAATAAGGGACTGTTTCCCAGGTCGATAGAGCGTTGGATATTGGCCAGTCCGCAATATTGGTGTGGCAGGCTCTTGATAAAATCTTCTGCGGTTTTCTGGAGCACGTCGGAGAGGTTGCATTCGGAAAGGTCGAGACCGCACACCAGCATAGTCATAAAGGCGCCCACACCGTTCTCGATACCAGGCAAGCTGGCATCTCGGCCAGAGGATAGATACCCGAAGGAGACTTTGCTTGACTCGGTGTATACTTTCAAAACCATTCCCCAGGCTACTTGGAAGAGACTGAGTGGCGTAATATTGGATCGTTCACAGAAGGCCTTCACTGCTTCCGCGGAAAGACTGAGCTCAACTTCGAATTGGCCCACTGTCTTCGGGTTGGCCGGGCCTTCTAATATGGCAAGTGCTGGGAATAGACATGGTAACTGGCCTTCTAGCTGTTGGCGCCAGAAATCCCTTGCCATAGCGTCAGGTTTGCTCTGGATATACGCAATGTAGTCGCTAAATTTGAAGCGTGGCTGTATGGCCAAGCCCCCTTCGTAGGCTAGACATAGGTCGCGAACGATATTCGCAATAGAGCTCCCATCGACTATTGCGTGATTGATCTCCAGTTGGCAGACGAGCTTGTCGACAGCGACGCGGCAAATAGTTAGACGATGTGGTGGTTGCTGGCTGCGGAACGAAATCGGCTTCTGGCTCCGGAAAACATCCCCAACATCCCGTTCATCGCAATCCACGATAACGACGTTGGTAGAAACGGATTTGAGAACAAGTTGATCGAAGACACCATCCTGAGCCGAGCTCTCGATGAAGACGGTCCGAAGAGAAGAGTGCCACTGTACTACCCGCGCCCAAGCTTTGGCGACGTGCTCGGCATCGATAAGGTTGCTCGAGCTGTTACGGGGCACGATTTCCATTTGATGGCGGTATTCGTAAACACCGTCACCAGAGAGGCTCTGACTAACCAGGAGCCCGTGCTGCATGGGCGAACAGGGGTATATGTCCTCGATGTTCTCTAAATCCTGGAAGCCGGACCGAGGAAGTCGATGTTCCAGGAGATTGCTGAGGCCATCGTAAGTCATCGACAAGAGGGGAAAGTCCGCCAGGGTGAAATCGACGGGGCCAGTGAGCATGTCCACGACAAGTTTGTTTAATGTCTGTTTCGTAGCCTCGATCCACGCCTGGATCCTGTCTTGATGCCTCATGTGCCTGTTGTAGATGAAGGTATGTCGCATCTCACCGTCTATCACCTCCGCCGTGATCTCGATCAGAGACAATCTGTCGACGTTCTTACCAACGTCGTCAGATTGCGGGAGGAATGAAGGGCGGGCTTCCTGTCGCAATATCGCCTCGGGACGGTCGAGGGCTTGAAACTGCCCTAGATAATCGAAGGAAATCTCGATTGAGTTGTGATCCTGGAACTTCTCGGCGGTGCGCTCGTTGTGGAACCGCGAGGCAAAGTATGGACGCCCATTGCCGGGCACTCTGTGGCGGACATCCTTGACTTTTTTCAGTGTAGTAACTAGGGCATCATCTTTTAGTGCTGTTATGGCTAGAGGATACATCGTTGTAAACCAGCCGACAGTTTCAGACACGTCCAATGCTGGATCCCAGGGTTCTCTCCCGTGACCCTCGCGAAAGATGGCGGGGACCTCTCTGTCGTTAAAAATTCGAGCAAAAGAGTAGAACAAGCTTGCCAGTAGGAAATCCAGAGTCTCAGTGCGCAACGCCCTGTGCGGCTCGCCGCCAAGGAGTAGGGCTGTCGACTCCTTGTCCAACGTGAAGATCCCTTCATTGGTCTCAGACAGAGGATTAGGCTTCGCATGCATACCCCAATATTCAAAATCTGGCGAGGGAACTTCGAAAGGCAGTGCTTCGTCCGGATCTCCGTGTTTAGAAGCATGCTCGGCTTGCAGGTCAATCCAATTCTGGAATGGGAACGGGCGTTCTGGCCCAAGGGACCCAGTGGTGAAGAAAGTCTCTAGATCGCGAAGGATAATCCTCCACGACACCCAGTCGATAATCGCGTGGTGTCCTACCATGAAAAGGTATTGCTGGTTGTCCACATCTAGCAAATCGACCGAAAATACAGGCCCTTTAAGCCCCAATGTACGCTGAGATAACATTCCAATAGATCTTGCATCCTCTATTGAGCTGAGATCATGAAATTTGAAGCGGTAAGATCCCTCTGCGTGAGATAGAACCCTCTGGGTCCAGCCTCCCGAATCCGATGAGAAACGGGCTCTGAGCATCGAGTGCCTCGAGACGACGGCATTCAGCCCGGCCTTGATGACTGACCGAGGGATGGTTTTGGTAAGGCGGATGAAGAAGCTTTGGTTGAAGTGAACCTCAGGTAGCTCCTCATGTACTGAGCGGAGTTTGCTGGCGTACATACGCTGGATGGGAGATAGCTGGAATGGGTGATCGAACTTTTCGTCATATGAGAAGGTTGACTTCGTCACTCGACCTGCGCTCATCGCAAGTTCTGGGATGTTTCTACTTCTCAGGATGTCCTTGACTGTCACGGAAATTCCAGAGTTCCTGCACTGGGCCATGACTTGCATTGCACTTATGCTATCGCCGCCTAGACCGAGGAATGGTTTGTCGAGTGGGATGAGGTCAGCCGATATGTTTAAAACGCGGCCAAAGATGTTGCGAAGCATATGGCCAACCGGAGAGAGTTCCGTATCTTTCGTTTGGATGTCGTCCAACCCAATTAGACCGTGATAGACGTCATCATTCATATCCGCTAGCCAGCTCTGAACATATTTGCGGTCCAACTTGGCTGAGGCTAAGAGGGGCCAGGCCTCAATGATGATCCACATCGACGGAATCATATATTCAGGCACGCATTGCGCAAGGTGGTTCCGAATAGCCTCCACCTGGGATTTGACACCTGATCCGGACGAGATGTTGATGAGAGGGTTGGCAGCGCCCGCCTTGGCCTCCTTGGAGAAGTCTCGGAGCGACATGACGGCGACGAGTCTATCTTTGCACAAGCCATTCTTTGGTAGACTTACGGCGATGTGCTTGACATGTTGGTGCTTAGATATGCTGTGCTCAATCTCCCCTAACTCGATCCGTAATCCTCGGAGTTTGACCTGCCCCACGGGATGTATTAGCCTCCGTTGCAGAAGTCATAGTCCCGATACATCAGGGTATACCATATATCACAGCGCAAATACGTACCTGGGTGTCTTTACGGCCAATGAAATGGATCGTGCCATCCGAGTTAAACCTGGCCAAATCACCAGTCTTGTAGAAATGGCTAACATTGGCGTGTCCTTTGGCCCAGTGCTGCGTCCAGCCGGGATCTTTGATGAAGTGCTTCGCCGTCTGCTCCGGATTGTTCAAGTACCCACGAGCGAGGATGGGCCCGGATATGAGGAGTTCACCCACAGCACCTATCGGGACGAGCCTGTTATGATTATCGGGTTGGACAATCCAGGCAAGCCCGCCAACACTGCGGCCAATATTTGCAGGATCACTATCGGGAGTAAGATGGGGATCACCAGCTGCGGCGATAGAACACTCTGATGGGCCATATCCTGTATTGGGAATTAGCAACGTTAACACGTGGCAACCAGAGCGGAGTTGATCGCTCCTCCAACATACCATTAATCAGCTGCAAATGTGCGGCCCACGTCTCAATGTCGGCCTTGTGAAGTTTCTCTCCTCCCAAGATCAATGTCTTAAGGCTAGGAACTTCGTATGGTTTGACAAGCTTGACCAGCGATGGCGTGAGGAACGCCCAAGTGATCTGGTAGCTGTTTATGATAGAGGCGAGCCCCTGTGTCATTGCCGCGCTATCGGGAGTACAAACGCACGCGCCAGAGATCAAAGAAGTCAGAATCTCCAGCACGCTCACATCAAAACTGTAAGAAGCTAGCTGCATGACTCGGCTTCCCGGACCCAGATTCGACTTAGCAGCATGCTGCAGTGCTCCGGAAAGGAAGGCTTTATGGGTAATCAGGCAGCCTTTGGGTTTGCCAGTCGTCCCGGAGGTGAAAACGACGTAGAGGAGATTTTCAGGCGTAACACCAGTACGCGGTGAGGCGCCAAATTCTCGCAGACAGTCGACCAATTTGCCATCAATGACGATGGGCCGCACGCCCATGCTCTCCCAAGATGCGGCGTGGTTTGAGTTGGTGAGGATATAGTCGCCGTTGAGTTGGCTCATAATTTCTCGCCGTCGGTTCGCGGGATTCGCCGGGTCAATAAATACCATCGCTCCGCCGGCTTTGATGACGCCCATTAGCGCGGCGATGGCCCAGCACGACTTGTCGAAGCAGAGGGGTACCGTAGACTCTGGCCCCACACCTTGGGCAACCAGACGGTGGGCAATCAGAGTAGAGATACGGTCAAGTGCTTCGTAGGTGAAGGATCCATCCCAGGCGTCCACGGCCGTCGCAGTTGGCTGCATAGCAACCTGGCGCTGAAAGAGTATATGGGCGCAGCTATTGATAGTCTCCGGTGCTTGGGCATTGTTCCAAGTCCATAGCTGTGAATCCGATGTCGATTGTTAGTTATAAGCTAATATGTTGCAACTTTACTGGGACAAAATATTGGAATGGAGTTGGGGATGAAATGCGCATAGATGGTATTTGTACCTCTGCTTTGTCGTGGTCGCTGACGATATCGGCCGAGGCCAGCATATCATCCGGCCTTGACAAGATAAGATCCATAACATGGGCAAACGCAGCGGCCAATCTCTCGGCCTGCTTCCTGTCGACGACGTCTTGGGCGAACTCCACAGCGCATTCGAGGGCCGTTTCTGGAAGATTGCAGACTAATCCTGTCAAGTGAGGACCTCCTATCGAGGTCGTGTAACACGGAACGCCGCCCTTGAAGACGGTTACCGTATTCAGGAGAGGAGAGCGCTGCAAGTGCAAGGGATCAGCATCGACGGTTGGGGTTGCGGTACTCACCTGCTTCGTGCCACTCCGTACGTGTTGAAGCACAGAAGAAATCTTCGATGCCCAATCAATGGATGCTTTGCAATGCTGCCATTTCTGGCTGTCATCCGTGATGCTCAGCGATGGGAAAGAGATACGTTCCTCTCCCGTATAGCCCCAAAGCACAATGGCCCAGGCGGCGTTTACAATGACGGTGAGATCGAGGCCTTTGCTTCGACAGAAGCTGTAGACTTGGCCCATCGGCCAAGTGCGAGGCGATCGACAGGTGCTGTACTCCATGGTGAAGTGGTTTGTATGTATCGGTAGCTATGTTGATAGGAAGAATGAGACGTAAATGTAAAGATAGAACGGCTTTGATTTAGCGAGGAGTGAAAATGGTTTGGATTCACAATTACAAGCGCCAGAGCTTTAACGTGCTATTAGAAGCTTGTCAACGGATTGAAAGGAGACATGTTGCACATCAAGCTCTTATCAGGACAACATAATTCTTCACAGTCCAGCGCTCCCCATATCGACATCAATTCCCTCATTTGTCGCCAGCTATATTTAGATTAACCAGATGCATTCTCAAGGGATTTGATTTAGTAACCATAGCCCGTATTATTTCAAGTACGAGCTGCCGTTGGCCTTGGGGGATTCTGGAAGGATCAAGACAGCTCGCATTTGATTTGAGATGCGGTTGTCAGTGGCCGGGAAGCTGGTGCATGATGCCTTGCATATCTTTATCTTCACGTCGCTGGCTAGCATCAATCCCATACGATCTGCGCCTCTGTCACTGCTGACATCTGACCTTGTCGGGTCCTCTGCGGCAGTCGGCCCGTGGGGAAGGGGCTTGGGTTTTACGAAGTAAGCCTTGATGCAGTATGATCCATCCATCCCTAACAGTGCAACCCAAGCTCTCAGATAGTGAAGGCTTTTCCGCTTTTCCGGGGTCCAGCCACATTATCTTCCACATTATTTTCCACATTAAGACACCTGAAACAACATAAGAATTGGGGCTGACAACAGAGCCCGGGCGCATTTCCGGCCCCCAACATCACGTAAATGTACAGATTCGGAGCTGAAACGGATAATAGTAGTAACGAATCCTTGAATCCTTTCGTACTTCTCGATCCAAGAGCCCACAACAGGAATCAAGAGACGTTCAGATGCTGAATCCTCCATCTGCCAGATCACGGCATTGCCACAAGACCGCAATAGTTGATGTGAGGCGGATAGAGGCTAACATCTCACAGATGATGTTTAGACACTGATAGATATAGATTACTTGATGCACGATTTCAAGGTTTAGATCTCCTTGTTTGTCTCACCAAATCCAATCATTAGATCTCATGCATGCCATGCAGTCGCCTACTGAATTTGTCCTTGGCAGAAGTTCTCAGGAGCCAGCAAATATGGACACACCTCTATCCCCCAAACCCGCGATATCAGAAATGAGTAGTCCAAGTCCGCCGGCTAGCAATAAGAAATCTGGACGTCCGCCGAACGAGGCTTACATCAAGCTCATGAGGCCCGACGAAGACTGGAGAACAATGGCCGACGCCGCCGAGCGGAGAAGGATACAAAATCGCCTAGCCCAGAGAGCATATCGTACGTTAATCACATCGGTGGCCTCCGTGGCGGATTTATCCATTTTCGTTAGTCACATAAAATCTAACATTTTCTGTAAGGACGCAATCTACGCGAAAAGAATAGGGAGGTGGAAAAGCTAAAGAAGCAACTCCACAAACTTCAGGGAACGACAAAGCCCCAGAGGAGGGGTTCTTCAAAATCAGATTCCACAGGGCCTGTCCTGTTCGAGTTAGACATGAGCAACGGCACAGAGAGCATCGAGTCCGGCTCATCAGAGAGTTCAGAGGCGGCAGGCTGGGGGAGTTACTCCCTGTCCACAGCTCTCGATCTGGTTGAGCCAATCGCGCCCAACGATATGAATTTTATGTTTTTCGACTTTCCCACTGACTTTGATGGTTCGAGGTCACAATCGTCGGGAATCCAGTCTAGTGTCGATGCTATGGAATCGGAAGCAGCCAAGATGACCAGTCGGAACAACACGCCAGGAGGACGTTCACCTCATACCTCATCATTCGAATCGGAGCCAGAATTGACCACATCCTATCTTAGCACGCACCTTGGCACGGAGATTCAGGGGCCCCTCAGCTATTCCGGATCAAATTCAGGCTCAGTCGGCGAGTGCTTCTCGCTGGCTTATGCAAGCCCTGGACTTGTGCCTCTGCCATCGCCGCCTTTCCGGCAGTTACCTAACATAGGGTCTCAATCTCCAGATCCTGACGCATCCATAAACCTGAATTCGTTGGGTATCGAAACTCTGGGAGCGGACGCCAGCCCGCACTGGTCGCCTGATGCGGATGCTTCTCTGCTCCATTTTGCAGTGGCTGGGGGCGATATTGAAACCCTACGACTTCTACTCAAGCACCAGCCTAACATGATAGAAATACGCGATTCTGGTGGATATACGCCCATTCAACGCGCTATCATGACCAGGCGTCCCGATATGGTAGCACTTCTCCTAGAACATCGGGAGGCTCTCGCTAATGGTGGCAGACATTTGCCGGTGTGCACATAGAGAGGAGAGGGAAAGTCGAGAGGGTAGAAATTTGATATTACGGGCGGGTATAATAATGATACTAAAGAGAAGGCGGCTGAGCCAGATAGGCAATGACTGGCAGGCATGTGGGGAGGATACAATTAAAGGATTATATCTGATGGACTAGTATTCTCGATTTCCTACGTCTTCGGTATATCTTGCTTGCCATATTACATGCATATTCATATAGAGGACGAGTATCCCCGACGTTGGCGGCGCCTTTATTCCTCTTTTATTCTTCGCATTCTTCGTCTTCTTCGTCTTCTTCGTCTAACTACTCCCAAGTTCCAGGGTTAGGCTGCGGAGAGAGAGAGCGTATGTGATACAATGGAGAAATGTGTATTGGAAGTATATCCTATTTTGGTTTCGAATACAAAGTTATAGGATCAATTGTATAATCTGTGGATTCTACCATCAAATCCGAGGGAATGGGCAAAGCGGAATCCCACGTTTAAACGAACCACGGCCTGCGTCCTGCTGAAAGGGGCTCGCCGGCCAATAGACATAAATAAGACCATCTCTACGAACCCTAAAACCCGCTCCCCTCTCTTGTTCCTGTCATCCTGGGAGCGGACGCAGATACGAAGGTACGGGGCTGTGTATCCTGCATTCCTGGACGAAGGTGAAGGGATCTCCACCTATCGAGATCTTGGAAGCCCCTGTATGGGACAAACATCTAATAGCCCGGATTTGATGGCAGAGCGGCGGTGTCTTTCTTTTGGGAGAAAAAAAAAAATTCTCCGCGTTATGAGTATGTGAATTGCTGGAATTGCTGGCTGTGCGGCTTTTAGTTCTTTGGAGCGGAATATTACGCGACTCTGCCAGCACGATCTGTATCAATGAACAACACACTTCAGCAAGACTAGGGGGAGGGGGGGGTTAACTGTCCATTATCCGGCTCCCTTTCCAACCACTTGGAAATTTCATAACCCCAGATCTACTCTAGTAGATTAGTAGAGCTAGTTCTGTCCTAAACTATCCGACATCAAAATAAGGACCAGGCATCTAGGCATCACGTGCATCCTAATCTAGAATAGGATAACTGAAAACTCAGTACGAAGTACTTCGTACTGTTTCCTGTGAAACAAATCTGTTCCTATTTTTAGATTAAAAATCACATGTTCCTGATGCCGTGTCTGTGAGATTCAAAGGGTTAAGAATTCCACCATTTCCCGCTCCTATTTCCAATTAAACTTACGAAATATTAGCTCATTTCCTAGTTACCAAGTTTTTTTTTCTAGAATTTGCCAGATATTTTAGTTCCTATAGATCTACGGCTCAACACCAAGTGGACTTCGGAAGACGCGACTCCACTAACCAGGAAAATTCTATGGATTGATTCAAACTGCACCAAAACACTAGAAGCTCCAATGATCCATTGCCTCCAAGACGCGTTTTCCCTCTCAGTTGACAAAATCTACTACTTCGTAAACCTATCCAGCCCCTGCCAAGATGCAATGTGCGCAGAAGGGTCAATGCTACCGAGCCACTGCCTTGTGAAACGCTGACTTGTATTTTTCTGCCCATGGCTCAAGCCCTTTGATCCCAACAGAACTGGGACAGCCACACCGCCAACATTCTCTCCACCTGCCCTAATTACCGAGTTGTCGATGAAGCAGTGCACGACAAAAGCAATCCAGAGTGGCGGCACCACAGGGTATGACGCCTCAAACTTCTTTCGTCCGCAGTATCACAGTCCTCCTTTTCCACGACCAGGATCCTAACTGCATGGTCTTTTTACATCCAAAGCGCTGTTTTTCCCCACAATGCCACGCCATTTACGAAGTACGAGGCCCATGGCTTAGAGGCCATCAGGACGTAAGTGCGCCGTAATTTCAGGCTGGATTGATGTTTGCTGCATGGAGGCGCAGGTCCCTTGTTGGTTTGACGATCATGCTCACTCCATCAAGTCGAGATTTCATTGGTTGTATTACTGTGTTGTCTGATCCCGAAGGATTCGGGCCCATCTACGCCTCAAACACAGGCTGGGGCTTGACTGCAGATATGGGGGTGGCTAGCATTTCATTACTACAGTTACCCAGTTGTGTGAGTTGAATATTACAGAGGTCGAAGGTGTGGTGCTTTTTTCGTCGATCGGATCCTAACATATATCTTCTCATCCTGCAAATTCCTATTCCTACATTGTGTATTAGTTTCCTGTTCTCGTTTCTTCTTCGACTCTGCCCAACGGCGCAACTTCCCATTCTCAAATCCGGTTCCTTCTGTCCTGTGCTGCTTCGAGACTCACTGCCGCCCAATTACCGAAATCGATTACCTTCCTCTTTGAAGCTTCCGCCCGCTATTACGTCCGCCATGGTCGATCTATCATATTTACCTGAGCCTCTCCGCGACCCCAACAACTGCCAGAAGGATCTTATCCCCGGGTGGTCATACTCATATAGTTATCGACCAAGCTTGATCGCCGGAATCATTTTTTGCGTCCTCTTTGGTATTGCGTTCTTGGGTCATGGTGTGCAAGTCGTTCGTTTTCGACGATGGACGTCGATTCTCCTTGCAATCGGAGCTCTGAGTATGTTTGTTCTCGCCTAGCATGGTAGTTGCAGCAACTAACACGCGTATTAACCATTCGTAGCCGAATTGATCGGATGGGGAGGCCGCACCTGGTCTGCCGAATGCCCATACAACCAAAATGCCTACCTCATCCAAATCACAACACTTATTATCGCGCCGGTGTTTTTTACGGCTGCTCTCTATGTTTTGCTTGGCATCCTAATAAAGCTATTCGGGAGACGGTCGAGTCTTCTTTCGGCAAGAATGTATACCATTGTATTTTTGACGTGCGATGTCATCTCCCTTGTGGTCCAGGTGAGTTGCTCCCTGGCAAGACATTTTTCTTCGTCTGTATCCTTAGAGCCGGCGACTAACGTGTGAACCCAAACTAATAGGCCGTCGGTGGCGCAATGGCATCCATGGCTTCAGGTGACAGAAAGGACCCTCAACTAGGCACCAATATTATGATTGCAGGTGTAATCTTCCAACTAGCCGCCATGACTGCCTTCGCCGGTCTTGCGCTGGACTTCGTGCGCCGATCATACACGATGGGAATCACAATGCAATATCAACTTGCTCTCGTTGGTTTATTCATCTCTCTTGGAGCCATATACGCCCGTAGCATATTCAGGGCAGTTGAGTTGTGCGAAGGGTGGACAGGATACCTGATGCTACACGAAAAGTACTTTATTGGTTTAGATGGCTCTCTTATGGTCATCGCTGTTGGCATATTCTTGGTCCTCGATCCTTCTCGGCTAGTTCCTAAGGACACCAAGGACACCAAGCTCTCAAGGTCCAGTTCGATGGAACTCAAGGCTTCGGAGGCATTTTAACTCGTCTAAGTATGCATACAGAATCGAACCAGAATGCATTTCTTGAAATTTGAGTTTGAAGCAGCACATTAGACTTATGGACTTTACGGAATCTGCCATATTTGGTAAATTGCGGCGCTTCGGTTCTTTTGGTTTTCACTCCAATTGATATCAATATTTATTAGGACTGGCATTGAGAAGCACCCCCATGGAATAGGTAATAGTACGTGATGTTCTTAGGAAACGGTGAAGTGGGAGCCTGCTGAAATTATCGGAAACACGAAGAGGTGTGGACGCTTAAAAGAAAAAAAAAAAAAAAAAAAAAAAAAGGATCCCTGGCAGAAAGAGCCATGTAGAGGTCAACATCTTTTTTTCTCTCTATTATTATTCTAAGAGGCATAGTGAAAGAAAATATACACAATAATAAAAACATAAAATATATTGTACGTTACGAGCACATGTAAAAAGTATAAAAAACATGTT
>SJVG01000251.1:30371-43717 GCA_034774675.1 Scedosporium minutisporum
TAAATTTCTGGCTTTGGTTTGTTTTTGTTTTGCCCCCAATTGATATCAAAATTTATTAGGACTGGCAGTGGGGAGCACCCCCCTGGAATAGGTAATGGTACGGTATGTTTTTAGGAAACGGTGGAGTGGGAGACTACTAAAATTACCGGACACCACAGGGGGGTGTGACCCTTAAAAAAAAAAAAAAAAAAAAAAAAAAAGGATCCCTGGCAGAAAGAGCCATGTAGAGGTCAACATCAATACTGCTACACCATAGCACTCTGGGGTGCATTGTGTAGTTTTATTCCCTTCGAGGGTCCATAAAATGGTCTTTTTTCTCCTTTAGGCCCCTGTTTAGGTGATAAGAAACATCGAGAACTGTTTGCAAATAATCCAAATAATCCAAATAATCCGAGTAGCTTAGGGTGTACGAAATATCAAAATATCATTTTCTTCAACCTATCTTTCTACTATGACCAAAGAGTGGAGAGATAGGGCGGAAAAGGGGAAAAACGGACAACAATCCCCCCGAGGAAAAAAAATCTAAATAGACCAGAAACCTCCTGAAAACCCCCAAACCATTTGTCTAGTAACTCTCACGCCTCAAAAACTGTAGCCAAGGCCCATTCTTCTGGCCTGCAATGTGGTCTCGCAGCTGATACTCATTCTCACGGTGTCGTCCATATTCGCCATCCTTGGTGCCCCGTCCGAGACGTCCGAGCGGGCCATTAGCAAACTTGAAATCGCCCAGAAACAGCAATGTCGCCATCACGAGCGTTATTTCGGTGTAGGCAAGCCCCTTCCCAAGGCAACTTCGGATGCCGGTGGAAAAGGGAATAAGAACGGACCTTGCGCGGTCGATGCTCTCGCGCGTAGCATGGGTCTCCAACCACCTCTCCGGTCTGTACGTGAACGGATCTGAGAAGCACTGAGAATTATGGTGGATGGCATAGGTACCCACACCAACCTCCATTCCAGCCGGAAGGAACTGCCCGTCGACAGTAGTGCCCGCGGATGATACGACCTCGCGTACAAGGGCCGATCCAACCGCTGGCGACATGCGCAAGGCCTCGTCGATGCAAGCACGCAGGTAGACGCATGACGACAGATTAGCGGCCGTGATATCGCTACGCGAAGATACCTTGGCTCGCACTTCCTCGGCAACCTTTGCGTATGCCACGGGGTTATCGGCGAGGTAGAATAGAACCGAGGCGATAGTGCAGGCCGAGGTGTCCGAGCCGGCGACGACAAGTGTCGTGCTCTCGCTCGCAATCTCATGAGGTTGGAACTCGCCCCCAGTTTCGGGGTCCCGGGCCAGTTCAAGCCTGGAGTATACGTCTGAAAGCTTTTGCGGGACTGTAGATTTGGCACTGCAGGTTGCTGTCGTCTTTCCGTAGATACCACAGACATTGCCTTTGCTCAATTCCATGCGGTCCTTCACCAGGCGCATGACGAAATTCAGAAAGCGATTGCGCGCCCATATGGCTTCCGGAAATAAGTGTTTGTCTAACCTGAGCCACGACAAGCCGGGAAACTGAACGAGAGCCGCCATGCGCACGTTGTTCTTTTCAATCATCTCGGGCACGTAGCGGAAGCGCTCATTTCCAAGAAGATCGTAGTGGGCACCGAAGATGATGTCGGCCATCATGTCAAAGGAGAGATAGTTGCACCACTTGGACATGTTGAGAGGTTCACTCCACGCTCCGTGGCTCTCCGGTAGGATAATACGGCAGAACTTGTCAACGTGGGCGGCAATCCTTGGTTCATACTCGCGCTGAGCTTGGCCGGAGAAGCCCTGAGACATGATGCGACGACGACGCAAATGGTCCTTGCCCCCGCGGTGGGTGAATGTGTTGGCGGCCTGGTGGCTCATGATGTCGTAGTGCTTGCTCTTGAGAAATTTGGAATGAGACCTGGCGCCGTAAATGTCCCGTATGCCAGCCGGTGTGTTGACCAAGAGCTGGTTTGGACCATAACGAACGTAGTCGCCTAATCGCGCATGATACAACCCCTGTCAGACGCCACCATGGAACAGATTTGTTTAACAAAGTCACTGACCATATTTCTCGTGACACTTCCACATATCAAGATGGATGTCTCCCTTCCATGCATGGTAGGAAGCGCGAGCAAATGTAAATTTGGAAATAAAAGGGCCGGGATACTTGGCGAGAGGATGAAAAAAGGCCGAGTAGATTGCCTTGACAAGCATCTAAGTGAAGAATGACGATTAGCATACTGGCTCCCCGATTATCATTACTTATATTAGCGTTCTAATGAAATGCAACTTCTGTCACTTACATAGAGTAATGCCGCCGTCGCAGGTCCGAGAAGAATGAAGTACATGGTGGCTTGGCGATGCCGTGCTGTAATTAGAGGTGAGGGCGAATTAATGCCAGATTAGAATCCTTGGTCGATCAAATATGTGTTATTTGGCACTTGGTGTTTAACGACGTGTTTTGGCAGTGGCCTTTGTACATTTATTAACAATCCAAATGCCCATCTTGGAGAGAGAAATGACGGCAAGTATCACAGTAAGACTTTGCATTCTTCAAACTACCAAGCCCCCGAGCTCCGTGAAGTTCATGGAACGAGGTTTCTGGCTGCCATGGTACATGTGGTTTGATTGGAATATTCCCATCATACATTCTTACTAGTATTACTCATGATCCTTCGCTACCGCAGCGCCACGCGCTTGATGCATTCAGATACGGCAATCGGAAGGAACAAACTCGTCCGATGCTGTATTGTGACTCCGGGTTAAAGAGTAAACGTACTACAAGAAATTCCTGGACTGATGCATGTTGTCGAGATTCATTAGAATAGTAATTCCAATTTGGATTTAAGTACCCCGCCTTGTCGATTTCGAGGTCCCCTTGTCCGCATCAAAGTATCACCTATGGAAGCACTATCAGTGCGAGTGGGGGTGGAGAGAAAGGGGATGTTGGGAAAGAAAATAATAGAGGAAAAACTGGACCGTGGGAATGATCGTGCTGCACCGACCGCCTAGAAAGTCCTATCAGATACGTTTTTCAACCTTACTCCGCACATAGGTTGATGTCGTGATCGTCATGGGTCGTATTACTACTACAATTATCGATTTTCTTTCGAGTGAGGCAGTGTGAAAGGAACGAGATGATCAGGAAGCTCTTCGTCTTGATCTGCGAGGGATTCGTGGTGTTTATACTTGTAGTAAGATTAGTCTCCTAAACCCGGGTTGGTCTATGCTAACTACGCAGGTCAACAGGATTCTCCATGAATAGCAACGGCGGTTTTCGATATAAAGTATAGGATCTAGATTTTGAAGTTTGAACTCGGTGTATCGGCCTTATCGTTCAAGTTTCTCCTTCTAATTGTCTCGGAATCAAACTCAAAAGCGTCGCCATCTTCAATGTACTTCCCTTCACCGCAAGACTCTACAGCTTTCTACATCAGCCTCCTACTTCGCAAGTACCAGTCGAAGTCTTCAAAATGGTTCCACCGAGTCCCCAAAAGAGTATAGGTAAAACAGCCAGTCCATATTTTCAGGCACAGTGCTGATTGCAACTTCAATGTAGATTGGGCCAACCTGTCGCCAAAGCAACAACTTCCGCTCAACGGCCATATCGAAGCTCGCTTCCGAGCCTCTACTGGCCAATGGACTACCCCGACACTAGTCACTGGAACTGAAATTTCCGTGTCTGGTCTCAGTCCCGGGCTGAACTATGGTCAGCAGTGCTACGAGGGTCTCAAGGCATTTCGGACCGTCGATGGGCGCATAAACGTATTCCGCCCCCAGTTCCATGCCGCCCGAATTCGGCGTTCGGCTGCATCCGTGTGCCTTCCACCCCCACCGGAGGATCTATTCCTAGAATGCGTCCGATGTGCGGTGGCCGAGAATGCGGAATACGTGCCACCATCCGAATCAGACGCCTTTCTCTACATCCGGCCGGTTCTCTTTGGTGCATCCACGGGCCTTTGGGGCCCGTGTGATGAGATCATCCTGGCGGTCTTCGTTCATCCCGCAAAACCTCAGCATGGCGCGGATGCTGTCGCGGGCGTTGTTTGCGATGAGTTTGACCGATGTGCTCCACGAGGCACAGGCAGCTTTAAGGTCGGGGGTAATTATGCACCCGTGAGTTGTCCCCAAAGTCTCTGTTTCTTCATCCCTTCTTCACTGACAATACTTGAAAGGTCTGGAGGCATGTGGCAAAGGCAGCATCGCTTGGTTATGGCATTGTGCTGCACCTTGACAGCGCGACTCATTCGTTCGTCGAAGAATTCTCGACAAGTGGCTTCCTTGGTCACAGGATCGCGGAGGATGGTCGGCATATTCTTGTCGTTCCTGCAACTGATAACGCCATTCAGAGCACCACGAGCGACAGTTTGGTGAAGATTGCTGAACAGGCAGGATGGGCTATTGAGAAAACCAGGGTGGGTAGTGAAGCTTTTACCACCTCCTTACAGCCAAGGAATGTTTGAGTTTAAAAATAATAGGGGAAAATGAAATAAACTGACGCGTGATTCTCAGCTTCCCTTCTCCTCGATTCGTGACCTTGATGAGGTTATATCATGCGGCACTGCTGCCGCTGCGACTCCAATCAAGTGTCTTGAGAGGCCATCTACAGGGGAGAAATACGAGTTTGGACCCTCGTATGAGAGTTGGAAGCTCATGCAGCTCGCGAACACGTTGACCAGCATCCAGCGCGGGAGGGCGGAGGACAGAGAAGGCTGGTGTTGGGAAGTCACCGGATTCCTTCAAACAGAGGCTGGGGATCAAGACGCTCAGTTGACCTCCTCCAGTCTCAAGTGGGACTTGATCTCGCCGATCAAAATGCTGCTCCCTATTGCTGGCCTTCTCGGGCTGCATCAAGGTATCGGCGCAGATCTGCGTCGCTTTTGGAAATAATGGAGTTTGGGAAGGGTCGCTTGGGTTGGCTTATCGATCATGCTTTCATTAATTAGTGATTTCTTCGTTTTCATGTTTTCTACTTCTTGCAATTGATATTACATTCATAACAGTTGATTCTACGAGTACTGGACAAGACGTCGACTAACCGCTGAGTACGTGTGAGGTGATCAACGAAGACGAAATAGAAGCCCAGAGGAAAAAATAATAACGAAGATAAGGGAAAGGAAATATTCTGCATTTGAAATCTACCTGTGATTTTCTTCTAAGGCCTCTAGGCTTCTCTCTCTTGGCAGTCATTGGCGGCAATTGCAAGAATCTGCGCACTTCAGCGCACCCCGAAAAATCCTGCCTCACACGCTCATCAATTGATCCTCACTCAAATCGAGCCCGAGACAATTTAACGTAACATCACCCAGACCGTTTGTTCCCTTAATCTCTCCTTAATCACCAGCCACTCTCCCCCTCCAAGAGGAGGAATGAATTTAAATGAAACGCTCATGACCTTCCGCATCGAATTGCTGCAGCTTTCAAAACATTATAATCTCCATCCGCTAAGCCCTGCTCCTTTTCGTATTACATTCAGCTTAGCCACTGTCAGAATGCAGGAGCGTCGATTCACACATGTCGTGACCGCAATCGTCCTTGTTCCCAATCAGTCCCGTCGTCCTTGGGGTAGGATTCTACGAAGCCCCAGGCACAAGCAGCCACCCAATCCAGCCGCTGCAACAAGGCCAGCTGGAGGATTCAGTGTAAGCATCGTTGATCCAGTCTTTTGATTACATTCATCCTATGTAAATTATCCCTTTCTATAGTAAGGAATCGTTTAGCACAGCCCAGGATGAATGTGTGTCTGTCCAAATAATCATTGGCAGACTAATTCAACATTTAGAATTTGATCCAAGTGCGCTCTATTTGAGCTCAAGTAGCATACAATCAATGTCGAATTTCAAATTCGAGGAAGCAACTTATGATCTTTTTCCCGGTTGGTTATTATCGTCACAATGACCACCGATTCTACCAAGTGCCCGATCGCCACTTTGGATGGGTTCGGTCCTGCAACAAAATGCCCTGGTACCTTCGATTTCACGTTATTGTTCGAAGAATCTATCCTCACGATTGCACCTGCCATAATAATTGTTGTAATAACGAGCCTTTTCTACCTAAAACCGCTATTATTGAGCGACAGGAAACTATCGTGGACATGGCATCTCAAGATCAAACAGGTGAGACAATCTTCGAGTCTTCGAAACTACCTAACCCCCCATAACATGCTGGTTAAGATCTAGGTCGGACGTGAGACTGAAGTTGCTTAGATTTCATGGACACTGTTGATTTTGACAAACGCAGTGCAGCTGGGTAACACCGCAAACCCGGCGACACCACGGACAAGAGTGTCGATACCTGCCTGTACTCTTGTTCTCGTCGCCCACATAAATCTCGCAATACTGTCGCATCTGGCACATTTACGCAGCGTCAGACCTTGCTCACCAATTTTACTCTTCTTGCTCCTGACTTTGGTGTTTGATGTTGCTCGCAGCAGGACGCTATGGTCTGTGGAATCCAGCCGGCAGACCTCAGCCATCCTCGCCACCAGCGCGACCGTCATGAAGGGGGCCCTCCTCGCGATCGAATCGGTAGAAAAAAGAAATCTATTACTTCCGTCCTGCCGAAATCTCCCACGAGAGTCTACGGCGGGAATCTTCAATCAGTGGTTTTGCTGGTGGATGAACCCTCTCCTTCTCTTCGGTTATCGCGGCGTGCACTCTTTAGAGACGCTGTTCGAGGTTGACTGGGACTTATCTGCCGAAGGCAATTCAGGCTTGTTTGGTCGGTGGAAATCATGTTAGTCTGCCCAGCCTCATTCTTCGCGTTAGTGGATCAACGGTATCCGGTTCTAATTCTCGTTAACTCTGTACAACAGGGAAATCAAAACAAAACGCTCACTCGCTGTTGCTGATCACCTTGCTTGACAACAAACGGGCCATCGGCAAAGCCATCATTCCACGATTATTTCTGATGGGATTCACTTTCGCTCAGCCATTCCTCGTCCGACGAGTTATTGAGTATATCGAGAATCCGAACGACTCTAACACCTCGGCCGTTGGGACTGGCCTCGTATTTTCATACTTAATAGTCTATGTCGGAATCGCCTTAGCAACATCGTTAACGCAGCATTGGACCGTTAGGCTTGTTACACGAATGAGGGCTGGTCTTGTTGGCGTTATCTATTGTCGCACACTCGAGATTAGATCCCTCGCCGTGGATGAGGCGGATGCAGTCACACTCATGAATGCCGATGTACAGAGGATTACCACAGGCTTCCAATCTTTCCGTACGTGTTTGGGCTCGATATGCATTTGTCCGAGGTTGATATTTCACTAACGGCTTCAAACTCATAGATGAATTGTGGGCGTGCCCCATAGAAATAGTGCTATCCATCTGGTTGCTTTCAGGCCAGCTACGGCTTGCGGTACTCGCACCTGCGGTGGTCACGGTGGTATTCACAGGGGCTGCCATCGGTGTGGCCTCCAAGGCCGGGATCACCCAAAAGGCCTGGCTGGATAAAATCCAGTTGCGGGTTGCTGTGACTGCTTCCCTTCTACGAGTGATGAGCTCTGTCAAGATGACAGGTCTAACGGAAACACTCAAGCGAAAGATCAATAATCTGAGAGATTCGGAAATCGACGCCTCGTTTAGTTTTAGGGTGGTCCTGGTTAAGATTGTCTCTCTCACGTTCGCATCCACTGCTATGACGCCGGTAGCGTCCTTCGGCATGTATGTCCTTCTGCAAAAGTACCGTGGTTATGCGATATTGGACACAGCCGGCGCCCTTACGACACTTGCTCTACTGCAACTTTTATTGGCACCCGTTTCCATCCTGATCGATGCACTTGCCGGCGTCATGGGTGCTGTTGGCTGTTTCGAACGAATTCGAAACTATCTCAACACGGAGACGAGGGTGGACAGCCGGCTACACGGGACCTCCCAGGGAACATGGACCAATTACAGCTACTCGGGCCGTTTGATGCGATCCCTCTCATCAAGGAGACAGTCAGCTATGGAAATAGACGGGGTTTACTCGTCGTACAACCCATCCATGCAAGACTCCGCAGTTAGTGACATTTATGCCATGGGCTGTTCTCTGCAGCGCCGAGGGGCTATTACATCTCGCAATCGCAGTTCGGTACAAGTTCACCAGGCCTCGGCCAGCTGGAAAGACATTGCCCAACCCATCTTGAAAGACTTGAACTTCAAGATCCCAGATGGAAAGCTGACCATGATTATTGGGCCTGTGGGCAGTGGGAAATCGACCTTGTTGCATACGCTGCTCGGAGAGACACGGAGTGGCGGTGGCTACATCCATGTTACATTTGAGGATGCAGCGTACTGCTCGCAGCGCCCATGGATCTCGAATACTACCGTACGCCAGAACATCTTTGGTGGCTATGAGTTTGATCCTGGATGGTATTCAACCGTAGTGCACGCATGCTGCCTGGTGAAGGACCTGGAGCAACTTCCAAACGGCGATCTTACATCTGTCGGAAGCAACGGTACCGGTCTCAGCGGGGGGCAGCAGATGCGCATAGCCCTTGCACGCGCCATCTACTCAAAGAAGAATACCATAATCATGGACGACGTTCTAAGCGGCCTAGATTCAACGACCGAGGAAGCCGTGTTTTCGTCAGTGTTTTCAGCCAACGGTCTTCTTAAAAAACACAACATAACCGTCATCTTGGCCACGAACGCCGTGCATCGACTGCCTGACTCAGACCATATAATCGTCCTCGACCAGAGTGGAACCATAGCACAGCAAGGCTCATTCAGAAGGCTCTCGTCGCGGCCAGGCTACGTCTCTAACCTAGACCTTCAGAAACGCCCCGACTATCTCGTTCAACAGCAAGAAAAATTTATTGTCACGAATGAAACGCAAAAGGCTTTGGGCAAGTCCATCCCGGAGATACCTACCAAGGACACTCTAACCGGGGACATGAGTATTTACAAGTATTATATCGAGAGTTTCGGATGGGCGCGCTGGTGGATACTCATCACGATCTGCTCATTCTACGGATTTGGTGTTGTCTTCCCTCAAGCCTGGGTTCAGTGGTGGGCTGCGTACAACGTACGCCATCCAGGCGAAAGGATTGGTTACTATGTCGGAATATATTTCTTGCTGGGAGCCTTGGCAATAGTGTCTCTCGCGGCGAGTTGCGGGTAAGTAATATGCTGTACTGGGCTTGGCGAGCGAGGCATGATCATTTGCTCCAGATTTGCTGAACTGAAAAATAGGTTTCTCGTCATTAGCATCGCCCCCCGAGTAGCAAAAACGATGCATTCGCGTGTTATAAACACCATCATGAATGCGCCTGTTTCCTTTTTCACTCAAACTGACGCCGGTTCCATAACCAATCGGTTCAGCCAAGACTTGGATCTCATAGACATGGAGCTACCAGTTTCCCTGATCCACACACTTCTTACAGGCTTCATACTGATCGCACAGTCTCTTGTTATTTTATCCACGGCAAAATATGCTGGCGCGGCCCTGCCAGTCTGTGCTCTGGCCGCGTATATGACGCAGAAGTTCTACCTGAGAACCTCGAGGGTGTTGCGCCTGCTGGATATCGAGGCCAAGTCCTTGTTATTCTCCCATTTCCTGGAAACACTTAGCGGATTGGTGACGATTCGCGCGTTTGGGTGGGGGCATGGTTATCTCAAGACGAATGAGCATTTCATCGACATCTCCCAGCGCCCCTTTTACCTCCTTCTCTGTGTCCAGAGATGGCTAGGTCTCGTCTTGGATCTCCTAGTTAGCGGCATTGCAGTAGTGCTGGCCATCATCGCCGTCAAATCCCGGGGCGAGGTCAACCCCGGCCTTATGGGTCTGGCTCTTCTTAATATTGTCGGCTTTAGTTCCATACTGAAGCAGCTCATTGCTAACTGGACATTGCTGGAAACGTCGATAGGCGCCGTGAGCCGAGTCAAAACTTTCACGAATAGCGCTGCCTCTGAGCACGCCCACAGTTGTGGAGGTGGGGATCCGCTTTGGAACTGGCCATCATACGGATGCATCGAATTTAGAGACGTTACTGCCACCTACAACATTCAATCGGAACCTATCTTGAAGGGAATATCTCTCAGAGTCGAGCCTGGGCAGCGTATTGGTATCTGCGGGCGGAGTGGAAGCGGCAAGAGTTCACTGATCGCTACCCTCTTCCGTATGACCGAGATAACCAGTGGATCAATTATCATTGACGGTCTAGATATATCCACCCTGTCCCGCAATGAAGTTCGCCTGCGGCTCAACGCACTCCCGCAAGAACCCTTCCTCCTACCTGGTACTATACGCGAGAATATCGACCCTTTGGGTGAGCATGATTTCAGCTCCATCGCCGAGATACTTCAGGAAGTTGGACTCTGGGAATTACTCTCAGATGTCCCCGGTGGTTTGGATGCCGAAATGCCCAACAATCTGCTATCGCATGGACAGAAACAGCTTCTCTGTTTGGCGCGGGCTATGATGCGGAGATCAAGTATCATCGTGTTAGACGAGACTACATCTTCTGTCGACGTCGAGACTGAAGCCCTAATTCAACGTCTCATCGATCGGAGGCTCCAAAATCATACCGTCATCGCGGTTGCGCACCGGCTAGATACGATCCTCAATTTTGACCGTGTAGCGGTAGTGGATAATGGCCGCTTGATGGAGTGGGATGAGCCGTGGACGCTACTACAGAGCGACTCTATGTTCCGTCGACTTTATATGGATATGAAAGGAATAAAAGAAGAGGGTGATGTTTTTTTCTTAGATTAGGCCAGGACCACCAGATATTGCAGTTGGCAGAACTAAGTTCGTCCAAAGCCCCTTCGCACATTTTCTGTGTGTCGCGATCTTCTTTGCTCCACCATACATATCATACATGGAAAAATCTTGGAAGTGTTGTAGACGACTGGTCCTCTCTGGGCTGAAAAGTTAGTGAACAAGTCCTTGCCGTTTTATTGATTGCCCGAACATGAAAAAATGAGTTCCCGTAGGCAAGTCAACAAGGCGCAATACAATGCTATACATCTATAATAGAAAGAGCCATGATCATCATATTGTAAAGCTTTACCTGAATATGTTGAATTTTTAAAGTTCTTTATCTATATCGAACAGGTAAAAATAGAAACCGTCTTGAAGTGGTGGGTAAACGTGGAGTTGTAGCGAATAAAACAGGGGGCTCTAACTCAACAGGCACTATCCAGGCGTGACGATGGTCGCCTCCACTCAAGTCGCGTTAGGATCATGATACCTATCGTGCCGCGATCCTGTCATTGAGAAAGGGGTATAGAGAATTGAAGTGAAGTGATGATGATAACACTGCCCAAGCCCGGATTACCACATGACCGCGCCCTTGAACTGCTCCATCTTCTTAACGTTGATGCTCTCCCACATCAACGTACTGGCCCAAGTGATACTGTAGAGGGAAGTGGCGGCAATCAACATCAGCTTCTGTGTGGCGCCGTAAGCTTTGTTGATTCCATCACGTGTAGGTGTTCCGACTGGGTAAGATGCTTGGACGTCGATGCTGCCGTAAATGGTAGTCAGATCAGGTTGGGCCTCGGCAGGCAGATACTTGGCTAGCTTCTTGGGGAAGATGCCCGTCCACATGGCCGCGGCAACCGTGGAGCCGATGCTCTGTCCCATAGCCGCCACCATGCCCTCCATGGCGAGGATGGCTGGAATGTCCGAGTGCTTAGATACGGCCATGACGGTCATCTGTTCGCAAATAACGAGAGTGCCACCGCCGAAAGCGATAAAGATGAGGCACATGACGACGTATCCGATATTTACGTCGGGTTGACGGAAGTGAATCATGAGACCGACGCCGAGAATCGTCATGGGCACTCCGAAGAATACAGCAGGCCACTTTAGGCGACCGTTGTATCGGATGAAAACACCAAATAGAAGAGCCCAGAAGGTGCTGCCGACGGTATAAACATTCATTATGTATGTGGCGTCCTGCACATCGGTGCTGAACAAAACGATGAGAACCGAGAAGAAGTAGTTGTCCCAAAGATACCAGGCGGTGTAAAGAGAAGCCATCATCGTGTACGTGAAGAAGACGGTCCTGTTCTTGATCAAGCGCCAAGGAATGAAAGTAATGGGCGCAAAGAACTTCTCCCAAATGATGAAAACGATAATCAAGAGGCCGCCAAAGATTATGAAGCAGATGATCAAAGGCGACCTCCATTCCTTTTCCTGGTACGAGAACAAACTGAAGGACAGAAGAAACAATCCGATACCGGCAGCAGCTAGGATTATGCCGATGATATCGAACTCCTTGGCATAGAAGATGATGTTGGCGATGGGGCCACGGCCATGAGGCTTTACGTTGACGAGACCTTGCTTCACAGCTTTTCGCTGATTCGCGTAGAAGAGATACCAGAGAGGTGCACAGACGACGGGCATAATGATGGCAAAGATGCCGTACGCCCATCTCCATCCGATGCCACCGGGGGCAATGATCTTCTCACAGGCCAGACCGTAGACCCACACCGTAATCAGCCAGGGAGACGAAGCGTATGCGATCATGAAGGCTCGGTTCCTAAGTTTCGACGTATCTGCAATGAAGATGGTAATGGTGAAGTCGAGCCAGGAATATCCAGTATAGTAGAAGACGGTGGCTGCCGCATAAGTTTCGACGTTTTTGCAGGCAGCCATCATGATGAGACCAAGAGTCATTGAGCCAACGGCAAGGACGAAACCCTGCGGTCGTCCAAAGTTGTCGATAAACTTGGCATAGGCCAGTTTAGTCAAACCAGGAATAAGACCGGAGATAATACCTGTCGTGGAAACTAGCGAGTGTGCGCCGAAGGAGCTGGTGACGTAGGTGGTAAGGGTGCCGGCGATGCCAGACGAGAAAGCGTTGAGAAAGTTGATCAACCAGATACTGTTTTCGCAACGGGTTAGCAACTGTTACGCCTCTTAGATCTCCACGAATACAATGTCTTGATAAATGAAGTCTAAGACAATAATAACCTGAGGGCTTGGGAAAGGCAAGTGAACAACTCACAAGAGATAGGCGGCAATCAGATGGTTCCTCGTCCATACCTGAAGCGTTGCCTCGGCGGCCTGGACACCGAACTGCAGTTCCCGCTTTTCGCTGGTCGTGGAAGTATCTGATGCCTCACCGCTGTCTACATTCTGGCTAACATTCTTTTCACCGTCAAAAGCCGTCGATTGACCTTCGAAATCAGTTTGTTTGTCGGCAATCTCGGGCTTGTCGCTCCCTGCGAGCTTCGGCCCAATAATGCCACGGAACTTCAAACCCATTGTCGAGTGCTCTCCTATGTGTACCAATGATTGGTGGTGGAGGATGGGAGGATAAGAGTATGAGAGGTGATAACAGCAAGAAACAAAACGACGAAAGGATGCGATGATCGTCGAGAGACACTGGCCCTAATAAATGCAGCAGAAACCAAGGGTCATTGATCTTCACAC
>SJVG01000252.1:0-43636 GCA_034774675.1 Scedosporium minutisporum
GGTGATCTATGAAGCTGGAAATGATTCCATGCCCATGGGCGTGGGTGTGTTGGGAGGCTTAGTCATCTGGCGCGCCCGGGCGCCCAAATATTAAATGGGCGCCCGGGCGCCCATGTATTGGGAGCCGCGAGACAGATGTCGCTTAAATAATCGAGAAAAATCTAGAAAAGTGATAAAATTGCCGCTTTTGGCCGGGTGTGGCAGCTTGGAACAGCTGGTAATAGGCCTGGCGGGCCGCCAAATTTTAATTGCCAGCAAATTTCCCATTCTCCAGTCTCAAGATTGCCCGATTATGTCAGCGGCTCATCATCGGCTCTTATTGCCGCGGCCCTTCTTCACCCTGCACACCCTGAGTCTCCCAACCCTCTCCAAAATCTTCCCAACACGAACTCTTCCTCGTTCACTATATTTACATCCATCAAGACTCCCCAACCAAAACCTACTAGGATACCTCTTTTGATGATATCGCAGTGGTCCTAGCAAGTGAGCCTCGATTTACTGTCATGCTAATCCCCCCACCTTAGTTCCGTCAAGCAAACCTGAAATCCACCGCCATCATGATGCCTAGTTGGCAGACCGCCACCCCCCAAACAGCAGGCCACCCTTCGACAACTACTACGACGATGAACTACGCCTACCCAAATAGTATGTTTGCCAACTCGGGGCGAGCGTATTTTGGACTTAATCAACTAACCTTATCTTCAGAGCCCGCGTTCATCCCCGTACAGGTCCAGCATGGCTTTGGTCAGCAAGCTTCGCAGCCTGTGGCACACTACGGCTACATCCCCCCACCCTCACAAATAGCACAACATTCGCAGGCAGCACCGGCCCAGCCCCCTCCAAGCGCGCAGAACCCCCCGCAACAGCAGAAGATTGATTGGCCAGACTCGGTCCGCTCATACGTCCAGAGAACCTTTTTTGAACGAAATCATGATTCTACCATTGAGAAAGCTGAGCTCGAAGCCAAGCTCAAGGAAGTCATCACTCATGCCAAGGACAACGGCCAGCTCTATACCTTGAACTGGGATACTATGCCCCTCCCCCAAGCCTTGATAAGAGACCAGCGTGAGGTGGAGCTGAGGCGGCAGACGAGTATTGTATCCCCATCCACCAATGCTGTATCTTCCCCCTCGGTGTCTGTTTTTCCCGACACAGCCTCGAAGAAACGCAAGTCATCGGACGCACTTGTTGACACCCGTTCCTCACCACCCCCGCCGTGGCGATCTACTAACCAGTCCCGAAATGCCTTGGAGGACCGCGTGTCTTTTCGGGCCCCAGAGAAGCGCCCCAGCTTGGATGAACCCCTTTCCAAATCTAGTAAGTTTCAGAAGCAACAAGAGAAGCGCCTTCGTCGCTTTGAAGGCGGCTACAAATCGACCTATCGAAGCCCAAGCCCGCCTCCTTCAGATGGTCCTGTTGTCGGAACCTGCCAGGACCTGGAGAAGAGATATCTCCGTCTAACGGCTCCGCCCGTGGCTTCCAAAGTTCGACCGGAGTACATCCTTCGACAAACCTTGGATCTTCTCAAGAAGAAGTGGAGGAAGGAAAGCAACTACTCGTATATTTGCGATCAGTTCAAGTCGATGCGCCAGGACCTGACAGTTCAACGGATCAAGAATGAGTTCACTGTTTCGGTTTATGAGATCCACGCACGAATAGCCTTGGAAAAGGGGGACCTTGGTGAGTATAATCAGTGCCAGACACAGCTGAGGTGGCTGTATCAGCTTGGCCTGAAGGGAAACCCCATCGAGTTCAAGGCGTATCGTATCCTGTATTTTATCCACACCGCGAATCGCACCGGCCTAATTGAGGCCATCGCAGATCTAACCCCAGCAGAGAAAAAGGAACCACCTATCAAGCATGCTCTTGAGGTTCGTTCCGCCCTCGTACTTGGAAATTATCACAGATTTTTCCAGCTGTACCTGGATACTCCGAACATGGGAGCATACCTTATGGATATGTTCGTCGTGCGCGAGCGTCTTAGCGCTCTGTGCAATATTTGCAAATCGTACGTTGTCCCACTCCCATCCCTCTTTACCCTCGGTTTTATCCCCATCCTCTTTCTCAGCAACATGAGCTAACTCAAACCTTGTTCACAGATATAAACCTGATGTGAAGTTAAGATTTATCACCGAGGAGTTGGGTTTTGAATCCGACGCAGACGCCGCCCAGTTTATCGTTGACCACAATGGCCAACATCTACTGGAGGAGCGAGGTGAATCGATCGTGTTCCTTTCCGGAAAGGCCGGAGGCCTTTTCGAAGGCCCGAAGGCTACCGCTTTCCAAAGAGTAGATATCAAGGGCCAAATCTAAGGACCCGTATCATGCTACACCATCCATGCCATGACCTCTAACCACCGCAACCCTCTACGCATCTCCTACCATCACGACCCTCCTGATATCCCTTTCTACATAGACCTGCAACGCCTGCGCAAGACATTGGTCCACGGAGGTGTCTTGTCTTCTAGATCCGGGATACAGGCGATTTCCCCCCTCCATCTCAACACCTAACGACCCGCGATGGTTTATGATCGATCGGCGTCCTCTTCTAAGACTGTCAAGCACGAAATGCCGCGGCTAAAAGGCGTTCTTTTTTTCATTTTCGGTCGCCGTCCTTCCGTTCTCGTAGCGTCTTGTTTCTCTTCGGAAGTTATTTGGACGACCTTGTTTTGGGCATTTTATCACTAGTGTCGCATGCCCTCGTTGCGCTTTCTCAACCACTTTCCCGCTCATCCAACCTCTTTTTTGGTAGACAAGTATCGCATCAACATCGGCCACTCGAATGCCCTTCGTTCGCGTTTCTAAGACAACAAGCGGCATTAAGTCAAGGCGACAACTTGGTCTACTTTCTTCGTCTCTTTATTCATTTCTTTTTCTCGTTTTCATTGATCTCTTTCTGACCATTTCGGTTACGGGTTTTTCTTCGGATGATGGCTCATCCGCACAGCTAGCATTGGGACTGGAAGCAACATTAATCCTTGTGATTCGGGTCTGAGCTCTAAACTGAAATTTCGTCTTCAGTGCAAAGCTCGGCTGGGTTTTATGGGTTTGGCGTTTATTCTTAGGGAGAGTCCTTCACGGCGCAGTGGGTACCACGGCTTCTTGGAGCAGGACAAAAGTTTGTCCTTTCAATGTTTCTAGTTCAGCTTCAGATACTTCAATAACATGCACATGTTCTCGACTTTTCAGTGAAGTTTCCATCTGCACGTCTTGACCGTGTTTTACCATCTAAAGCCTTCCGAAGACGGTTCATCCTACGAGTACGTCCCCTACACTTGGTCACATTGCTGATAGCGGTTTGGAGTGCGCAAGTTTGAAATTGAGAATACGATGATGAGCTTTCACGAGCAAAATTGGTAATATATCCAAACGAATTTTATTATACATCCCACACTTCTTGGCACATGGAGTTTTGTTGGTCATTGATGTGGAGATGTGGCGGAAGGGCGCGTAGTAGCAGGCTGAGAAAGGAAAAGAAGGACTTGACTCTCCTCAGCACTCATCCCCTTTCGTAGATATCCAGCTAAGATGTAAGAGGGTGGTGGTTAGGGCTGACAGGTGGCATCTTATGCAATGAGAAGTTTCAGGTTACCTGGACGTTGGGACGGGACGGACTCGTTCCGATGTGAGCAGGGGAGGGGCAACTTGGGAATTTGGAATTCCAAAAAAGAAATGGCATTACCGAACATTGCATTGTCCGGGTTCTTTCGAGTCCGTACTCGGTATTCTTTCAAGAATCAGCTATCTTTATCGATTTCCTGCGATTTGAAGTGCAACGGAGGACCCGAGCGAGGCCTGCGTACGCATCAGTATGGCAGACAGACATACGCGTGCCCACATGTTCCAACGAAGTAAACCTCGACAACAGATCAATTTTCAATTTTCCACGTAATGTTCTCCTGCAGAATAAAATTGGAAGGAACGGTGCGTCTGTCGGGGGTCGCACAGGCTCACCAGTAGGTCGTCTCCGTCCCGTGTCCGCGCATACCCGTGATCCTCTCAGGGCGCAATTGTGCAGGCGGAAATGGCTGTGGTCTAATTCGGGAACCCAAGACTTGTTCGATGAGATAGGAAACGGGCCTCTCTCCCCTGCTGGAAGGTTCTCTAGCCCAAGGATGGAACCGACCCTCTCTTTCCGTGAAAGAAGCGGCGCGGGCTGGTGGACAGACAGACAGACCAGGATCTAAACATTATGAAGGCAAGTCTAATGGTGGGGATTCTAGAACAAGGGCTCGCAGGGATCCCGAAACTCGGGTCACAGTATTCAAATTAGCACTCGAACCGGATGGCAGGGACGGGCCCTGTCAAGGATGCCCTGAATGGCAGGCGAAAAAAAGTTGATGCGTCCAATATTAGACCTCGGACTTTAATGGTAGAGACGGGAGATTCCCTAAATCGGAAGGACAAGACCGATCATCTGACGAAGAAAAGGACTGCCCTAGTCTCACAAGATATGCGGACGAAAACCGAAGGGGGTAGAATCCAACTTCAACCTTAAAGCGGAAGCTTGAAGGCTAGACTTCGTAACTGTGAATGACATTCGATGCCCTACCTTGCCCGAAGAGTAACCATTGTTGGTCGGCTGGCCCAGCTTCATGTCGAAGGAACCGAAAACTTGGCCTGGGTTGATGGAATAGTGCGGGCGCCGACGAAAGCGGGTAGTGGCAACCTCTCCAATGCCGATTAGCCAAACCACGCAGGTTGGACTGGCTGCTACTTTACCATGCTTCACCAGTCTTCGTCCCAAGTTTTCACGATGAAACACACCCCTCCCTGCTTCTTTAGCATTCCTAGTCTCGGCGTTTCTCGCCAGCAGGAATGTCAATGACTGTACCCAGGGAACTTGTGGACAAAAGAAGATCACATCACCAAATAGAACATTTAGTAGAGGCTTCCTCGACGGTTCTAGTCATCGGCAGGAGGCTAGGGAGGCGAAGAAGCAACAATACGGCACGAGATCTGACAGAATGAGAGAAAAAGGAGAAGAAAAAGGGAAAAAATCTGTTAGCTGACGTACTAGAGCAGGCATCCATCCATTCCCCAACCAGGTCGACAGGTCGCCTAGAACATTCCCCGTCCCGGAAGCGGAAGCGGATACCACGACGAATTTTCGCTGACCCATGGCGTGTTTGATATTCACGGGAACCGAATGTGCGCTCGCATTCGCCGGATCCCTCTTTATTCTGCTTGTATCTTAATATGTTCTTCGAAGTTCGAAGTAATGATTATGGGGCATGGCCCCCTGAGAGCGATAGAACCCTGTTGATTTGCCGGTAGTTTGGGCGCATCTCTGATATTTCATCATGGGATCGATATCTTTTGCGCTCTCTGGATAGGATCGGCCAAAACGCCTGGGCTCCTCTTCCCCGCACAACCGACAACTTCTCTCAAGGTGTGAAGGTGTGAAGGTGTAGGAAACGACGCAGGCCTACGAAGTAGTTACATGTGCGGGATGCGAGATGGCGAAATGATGAAGTTGTCGTTGAGCTAAGCACTCCGCAGGCTTCTTTCGGCACGACTAACAAGTGAGTGTGGTAGCACTACTAATTGGTACTGCATCATGCATCGTATAATGGGGGCTGTTTCCTATTCCTAATGTGGGCGTTTCATGTCGATCCTTCGTCAGGCATGGACAGGAAGGCTTCTTCCACCTACTTCGTACATAATGCGCAGCAAAGCAAGGTACCACCTCCCTTGACGCGCCTGTCTTTAGCATACGAATCTTTTTATTCTGGGAATGGAACTTGGGATTAAAGCCAAAATAGCCGGTGTACCAAGCCGCGGGGCATCATGTTCAGATTTGATGGAATTGGAGGCTCCTTTGGACGGAATGCTCACACCCCGATCTTTGATAAACGTATTATGATACAGCTCGTCAGACCAAGCGGGCTTTTTGATGAGTTGCTCCGGATCTTGCCTTCGCCTCCGCGCCAGTCTTTTTCATTGCTAGTGACTTGAAGCAGTACGGCATTTCTGAATATCCATTCTCGGAAAATGTTTGATATTTAAAGTACGGGAAGAGGAATGCCCGGTAAACGAGAGAAACCGGAAACTGGGGCAAGCAGTTGTCGTTCTCTTGACCGGTTTTAGGGGCGCTAGCTTGCAAGGTGGTCTGTTTTCGAGACCTACTAAATATCTGATCTTTGTTTTGCGCGGCCGGCTCCTTGTCTTGGATTCCGGAAGCATAGCCATGAAGCTTGAGTGAAATGTGTAGAACATGCAGGGTAAGTCATGTCTCGTGGACACATCTTGGCTCGATGAAGGAGCCGAGACAAATGATTAGCGATCCCCGATTTGCTTCAGCGAGGAACTTCACTACAACTACCAAGTAGAGGTATGGGAGCTGGGGAAGCAGGAGACGAGTTGTAAACTGTGTTTATTAAAGCGTCTGCTCATCTTCGGGCTTTAACGGATCGGCGAAAACCTGACCTGAAGCATCAGCCAGAATGGACCGGGGGTGGTCGATCTGGAACGGCTGGAGTCTTCGATGTGGCGTCCTGACGAATTTAGGTTGTGCGGACTAGCCAGCCAGCCTGGTGCCCCATTGTCAGGCAACGACCGCACGAGTTCCGGGCCAAGGGTCCGCTCATCGAGTGCTGCCATTGGGCTAGGGTAATGCTAAGATAATTCAATGCGACTAGCTCAGAGCTAACACCCGCTAGGCACTGCACGCTATTCTGGACGGGTCGAGTCAATGTCTATCGGTGGTAGGGTTTCCGGCTTGATAGTGTGGTGGAGCGAACGAAGTCCTTGGACAACCTGGGCTTTTTGTCCAAGGTTGCCAGGGGCCACCCATAGCTTAGTGTACACAGACACTACCACGGGCCAAAGTCTAGGGCTACGCCGCGTCGTGTCATCATTGATTGATGGATTCATGGAGCGAACGGAGTGTCAGGCGTAGGCAAGACTTGGGGTGGGACAGCTGAATCAAACGCCAGGCGTTAACGAGTGAATACCAATGATGGCATCAATGCTGGCGAAACCAATCGCCGCCCAGTCTCTGTCCAACTGCTTGTAGCCAAAAGACCATTTGATCGTTCATCGACACCGAACTCACTTGATAGGCATTGCAGTAGCGTACTGTACCTCGCACAATTTTTTTTTCTCCTTCCCACTGCAACCGGAACTCATTGATTGATCAATGGAGTTAGCGGTCCCCCTGACAAGGACAACATTTCGGGTCGAAAATGGAAGATGGGCGGGATCGATCCCCACCTTGAGCCTGCAATGATTCATTGGTTCAATCAGATCCGGGTCGTACAGCAGGAAGGTCGCCTGGGCTAGGATTCTCGATGATACGTGGTGTTGATCTCGAAAAGCTCCTATTTCGTGGATTGTTTACGGAACGGTTCATAGAGGATGAATCATGTCGATGTACGAGGAATTACACCCCGAATCGCCTCAATTATGAAGTCAGACCGAGCCAGCAACAGAGTCAAATAAGTGTACGAAGTACTTCATAGATCAATGATTGATTGAGCAGGGAGTCTGGGCCCAGGTCTACCTTCCCCGCTCAGCCAGCTTGTATTGTAAACTTGTACCCCATGTCGCTACAATTGTACCGACTGTCCCCCAAACACCGTCTGTACCCCTCAGTACATGCTCTTCTCCCACCAGTTACCTCAAACATTTGAATGTTTCCCCTCCTTCCTTCCCCTCCACCACATGGAAGTCGCTCCAACCCACCTGCCGCCCAGAGGGAAGGTTCATCCAGCCAAAGTGACTCCACCAAATCAATCAATCAATCAATACCGCGTACGAACTGGGGCAACGCATCCACACCCACCCACACCCACCCACCTGGCGCATAAACCATCCATACAGTCCTTTCCCCTCCATCAATCAAATATCACTCCAGTCCCGGACCCTGACGCAGTCGTAACCTTTGTATACCTTGTACCGTCGATGTCATTACCGGTCTTCACAGCACGGCATCAGCACTTCGCCTAGCGCTATGCCCAGCACTGTCCCATTTCTTCTCTTCCAGGAACAGTGTGGTACATTGATCAATATTGATTACACTGGAGTCCCGGACTGTCCATCCACTTTCAAGACCTGGTCGGTCCCTCCTGTCCCTCCTATACAGCCCACGTCCACCCACATCCGCCCACTTCCTCTCCCATCAAATTGATCTCTCTTCCAAGTCGTCCTTCCACGACCCCATTAATGCGCTTCTCAATATCGCGTGATTCCCACTGAAATATTTCCTTTTCTCCTGGATTCATTGTCGCCAATCTCTGGGACTTGGTCAACGCTTAATCACTACGATAACCCGTCGACTTGCGAGATTTAATTTCCCTCGACCACACCATCACGCCCGATCGGTCACCAATATCGACCCTTGTTGGCGCAAGTAAACCAAGGATTTGGTTCGAGAAGGATTCGAATTGTTTGTCGCCTCTCAACGAAATAAACCCACGAATAGCGACTGCCATTGCTAGACTGTCTTAGGCGCATTACCGATTCTCAGAACGAAAGCGCTGTATCGTCGATATCGAAACTTCGCCATCGCCAGTGTCCCCTGCGATTCCGACCGTTCCACCCGATTCCTACTCTCCTAATCGCACGCGCCGATTTCCCACACCTTACGACATTCGGCAAGGTTGGGGGTTCTTTCAAGCATTGATTCTCGAAACAAAGACGCCTGCGCCCACGCCCAGCCTCGGTTCGCATTCAGTCACCAACCTGCCATATCTTGCCAATCTTTTGACACAGAAGTCCCGTGCCAGCCCCCATCTACGAGCTGTTGGAAGTGCTCATCTTTTCAGTGAAGCTTGCGTGAGGAAACTGGCACTTTCGAGGTTGTTCATCGAGCGATACTCGACACAGTACGACGAAGTGGACAAGCGGACCCGACTTCAGGTCGTAGGAAACTACATACACTGGCACATTGGGGACCGGATTTTTTTTTTTTTTTTCTTGAGGGAGGAGAAACAGAAGGAAAAGGCGAAGAAGATACCTCTGAACTCTAAGTCTGCGTATTTGCAGGCATAGTTCCACATAACGATGAAGGTTTGTGATGCGCTCTTCTCCTCTTGTGCGGGGTTACTACTTCCCATCCTGATATCCTAACTCTGCCTTGCCCTGTGGCATTCCGAGATAATATGGATGAATGGGTTTAGACGCATGAGAGTTATCTCTAGATTTCTCTCTTCGTCCCCTGATTGATCCTTATGTTTGTTTCTTACTGTATCCGATCTCAGCTATTTCTCTACTCTACCTCCTATTAACTATCCTACCAATTGTATCACCGGAATGCTGACCAGAATGCGGTTTTACAGGCCTTACGGAGATCCATTAAGGGTGAGAAGGATAAACCTCAAGTATCCATAACTCCTAAGTCTGCCGTCGCAATCGTCCCCCCTAAGAAGGTATGAGGATATGGCTAGAACAGACCCTTCTTGCCAAATCTATCCATCCCCATCCCCTAAAAGCATTAGTCGGTCACGATGCCATGTCCTGCATATCTTGTGGCTCTCTATAATCCAAGGATCTACTGTTTTACTTGAACGCTAATCATTCCTATTTGTACCAACTCAGGTCATCCGAGCCCTCTACGATTATTCTGCGCGGTCCAGCCAAGAGCTGAGCTTTTCAAGGGGAGATTTTTTCCATGTCATTGGAAGGGAGAATGATACGGAATGGTACGAAGCTTGCAATCCAGCCCTTCCCGATGCTCGTGGCCTTGTCCCCGTAGCCTTCTTCCAAGCTCTCGGCCGAACCGAACGGGAGAGCGCAGATGGCGGTAAACCCGCTGTTCCCAAAGCAGAACATGACTCGGGGTATTCGGAAAATGGAGCAGCTGCAATGCCAGGCGCAGGAGGTATGGCCAGTCCCCCAATGGCGCAGAGCCAACGCAGCTCGAAGACGGGGAAATCTGGGGCCATGGTCTACGGCATCGTCCTTTATGACTTTCAGGCAGAACGTGCGGACGAACTCGAAGCCAAGGCAGGGGAGGCGATCATAGTTATCGCCCAATCAAATCCCGAGTGGTTCGTGGCCAAGCCGATCGGAAGACTTGGCGGCCCAGGTCTCATTCCCGTCACTTTTGTCGAGATCCGAGACATGGCAACCAACACGGCCGTTCCGAACCCTCACGAGGCAGTTAAGAAGGCAGGCATTCCTAAGGTTGAGGAATGGAAAAAGATGGCCGCAGAGTACAAGAATAGTAGCATCACTTTGGGCAAGTTCGAGGCCGGCGGTCCGCCTTCACAGGGCCTTGAGCAAGGGATGGACCGATTAAGCCTGCAGCAACAACAGGGACAACCCCAACAGCAGCAGCCTCCGTTGATGAGCCCTCAGAACGGCGCACATGTAAGAACCCTCCATTTCTCCCCGCTGTTCCTCACCGTAGCCATTCCATTGCGGCTGCGTTTCTTTGTTACTCAGGATGCTAACCGAACGGTCACAATTCCAGCCCCCACAACAAATGGTCTCTCCCGGATACCCGCAGCAAGCAAACAACATGCAACAAGCTGGCGCCTATCCTAACAGCATGTACGGATTCAAGAGCGCGTCGCAGCTCTTTGCGCCTGTGGCTGCCCAGATACCAAAGTACTGTTTCGCGGACGAGAAGTACTGGTTTGTTATCGAAGCCGAACTCGAAAACGGCCGACGATGGGAATTATCGCGGTATTACGAGGATTTCTACGACTTCCAGATTGCACTGTTGACGGAATTCCCTATCGAGGCCGGAAATACCCCAGCGCAGAAACGCACGCTGCCCTACATGCCTGGGCCAGTAAATTACGTCACGGACCAGATTACTCAGGGAAGATTGCGAAATCTCGACGAATATGTCAAGAATCTGCTTGCTCAGCCCCCTCATATCTCGAGGTGCAACCTGGTCAAACAGTTCTTCGCTCCTCGAGAGGGCGATTACGAGATGGAGGCCAATCCTGAAAATGACGATTACAGGCTCTCTGGCCAGTCTTCGACCGAATCCCCCGGGGACGCTGCTTCCCGCCAATCGTCACGAAACAACCTCAACGGGAATGCGTATGGTGCAGGTTCGGCAACGCCACGCCAACCGGGTAGCGGTGGATTCAACGGTCCGCCAGGTATAGCACCTCAAATTCCGTCTTTGCCGCAGCAGCTTTCTCACGCCTCTTTGTCTTTAGGCATGAACCAAGGAACCCCGTCGATGAAGGTCAAATTCCATTTCAACGGTGAGCTCTATGCGATCCGCGTTCCGACCGACGTATCATTCCAGCAGCTGTACGACAAGGTTTGCGAGCGACTCCGGATCCCCCCTGGTGACGAACTTCAGCTTTCCTACAAAGACGAGCAAACGAACGACAAGCCGAGCCTATTAAGCGATAATGACCTTAACAGGGCTTTGCAGCGCAACGAGAAGCTCTTCCTCTTCGCCGAGCTCGTCTAAATTTCCTGCGTGATATGCTGAGAGGCTATTGCCCGCCGCCGCGACATCTAACTCAACTGCGAGGTTGGCTTATACCCCAGCACCACCACGTGGATGGAGGCCCGAACTGGCGCCCTTCTCTGGAAGCGCAGCTCTCTCCGTCATACACTAAGACGACTTTCGTGTTAGCAGTGACGGAAGGGAATGTCCGGAGACAGGCTGTCCATCTGCACTGATTACAACCACTTCTTATACGATACATCCCGCCTCCTTCAACCTACGATGCAAGCTATGGGTGCCGGATGGTTTTTAAACGGCGAGACGAACGATACATACTTGTCAACCATTCTGCGAGGCATCAACCAACGTTTTGAGATTTCATGATGAGTTTGACGGGACATGACGAATGCTGAGACGGCTGAAAATGGACTAAGAGCAGGCAATCGAGGGTAGGCATTTCTAAAACCTCTCGTTGTTCCTATTATACCAACGTTCCTTTTGTTTCTTTCTTTCTTCTTCTTCTACTTGTTCTTCGTTTCTTTTTTTTCTTTTTTTTTCTTCTTCTCTTTTCCCTCCTTTTTTTGTTTTCCTTCATTTAAACCTGTTTTTTACATACCCAACACGCTCTTTCTTCTTGTGAGGCGCGGGTCATCTAAAGATGCCCCTGATGCCCCCCCTTTTTTTTTCAACTTAGTTTCTTCTCTGATGTTTTTCTTTCTCGTCCCTCGATACCTACTCAGTGTATGATGTCGTTGCGGCTCTAGTACCGTATTTGATGCCTCCAGTCCTACGACTTTAACTTCGGACTGAAAATATAGATCTTGTCAAGCCGTGGACGAACCCATTCTGCATACCCCCGTTTTCTCAAATCCGGTTTACCAGACCTTCACCTCCTCTCTCTTTTCTTCTTCTCTTCTTTTCTAATCTGTGACATAGGGGGAGTTGGCTAGGGAGAAAGCGGAGTGATGGACACGTTTAGGATCTTTCTCGTCTTCTTTTAAATTTTTTTATGTTTTTAGGAAACGGCGTTTTGGGGAGTAAACCCAGTAGTTAAAATGAACATTTCTTTTTCTTTATATCCTCGTGCTACCTTGGTTGCCTTGTTGTATTGTATGTGAACCGGTCTTCAGTTAGTAAATATTCCAGTCCTGTCTTCGCCTTGCTAAAGTTACGACAACAAATGATGTTTTCAACTCCGCCCCCTTTTGGTTGGTATATGCATTAATGTTCATGAAGCATAGATCGTCCATACTCGTCATCTCGAGTTAGCCCGGCGCTACAGAGTATCACTCGAGTCCTTCAACCTTGGGGATATGCAACCGCTCAACACGGATTAAGGGACAACGCGCAAAGGTTTAGTTTCCACACGCATTTCATTTCATTGCTACGTATTAGATGTTTGAAAGGAAGAAAGGGTCTGCCCGAAGAAAACAAGAGTAAAAAAAAGGTGGAAGAAAACCCGTAACATCCCTAAAGCATTCCCTTTCCTTCTTACCACCTTTTTTGTGTGAAAACAAAATGGTATACGCAGACCAGAACCCGAACCGGAACCTTGAAACCGAAAAAAGGAAAAAAGTGTCAAAAGACAAAAAGACCCCAGCGTTGCGGAAGGAGAAGAAGGGGACCGGACGGGGCCCCGATAACGAAGATGAAGGATCGAAGACTGTCAACTCAGAATGGTTTGAGGAAACGACCGAGAGTCGAAAAACGGAAAGGAAAAGAGGCCGGTAAAAACATGATGTGAAAACTCTTCGAGTATTTTCGTACAAAACCTTTCCATGACCAGACATGATCATACAAAACATACCCTTTTTGGGCTGCAGCTTTTAAGGCCTGTTGGTTGTAGAGACAGCGTCGACTCGCCGCCTTTTCATTTTAGTTTGTAATCTGTTGGTGTCGTCTCAGACAGGAGAGAGGTTCGAATCTGGACGGCGTCATGGGCATGATTTCTAAGGGATTATGGAAGAGAAACTGCTGGCGGGGAGAAAGAGAACCATGACGTCGTATCCAAGTTATTGTGATGTGAAACTTGGAGGTTGTTTGGGTAGAGTGGCTGAATGGCCCATACTGATAGGTATCTCCAGGAGAAGAAAGGGGACACAGTGGGGTAGAACAGGTTCGATTAGAGTGTTCGTGATTATTGGGGAAATGCATGTGAAAACAGACAAAGGGAGGCCGCAAAGCTGCGAACTCTGTCCATTGGGTTCGTCCTGTTGTGAGTTTAAACAACAACATGTGTTGAAAGATGCTCCACTGCTTCCTTAATAGTGCGAAGCATTCGCTGATTAACACAGAATGGACAGAGCACAGGTCGATCATAATTCGATACCGGGGCGGCCGAGCTGATGGGCTTGAGGTTCAGATCTTCATCGTTCGAAATCCTCGAGCTGCTCTGGCGCGTCGGTGTATTAATGGACACTCCAGGCTGACCAAGCTGCTCAGCACGTTCCCGTTCCTGGCGAACAGAGGCCGCGCTAGCCTCAGCCTCAGCCTCTTCTTGTTGCAGCTGCCGAAGAGCATTCTGCAGGACTACCTCGGGGTCATCCTCGTTGTCCGCGTACAGCTGAGAGTCGATAGGGGGATGAGGAGAAGCATCTCCACCATTTGCTGCGACGGCTGCGGCAGCCTGGTTCGCGACAATAGCGGCAGCGCCGCTGTATGGCGCGGGCGTCGACTGTCGTCGGATAATCTCGTCGCGCACAAGCGCGCATGTATTGAGCGACGGCTCCACGCCAACGACACGAACAATCTGCTCTCTCATGGCGGCCGGGCTAGTATCAGCAGCAATAGGCATGAATCGGGGCACGCATTCGGCAAGGTAATCGATATCTTCGGCGGGGTTCTCAACATCTCCGTGGCGACGTTGGCGTCGCACGAGCAGACCGTAGCGCTTCTTGAATCTGTGGATCCAGCCTGGCGAGAACTCGGGGGGTTGTTCATCCTTGTATCGAGGTAGGGCGGCGAAGATGCTCTTTGCCTTCTCGGCGAGCTCTTCATTTGTAGGGTGGCGACCGCTAGCAAGCCCCCGCTGGTACCAAAGAAGAACAAGCCGCTCGACGTCGGGCCAGTTTCCAAAGCGCAGTCGGGATCCGCTCAGCTGGGGATTATCGCCGTCGAGCCTCGAGTACTTTGGAGACAAGCTGTGGGAGACGGTGGACTGGCTAATGACCTGGCCATACTCGCGCTGGAACCACTCGATGCAAGCTCGGTGGCTGGGGCGCGTCTGTTGACTGTTGGCCCATCGCCGTAGGGCGCGTCTCTGGTCGAGGGTCAAGGAATGGCGTTCGCGAGGTGTCGATGAGCGAGGTTGTCGCGGCGGAGCGGGCGTGGGTGTGGAAACTGGAGGAGGAACGGTGGTGGGAGCGGGAGACGTCTCCGCGATTGCGACAGCGACGGGAGGCGAGGTAGGAAGGCCATTGGCCATAACATGATCGGTATCGGCCATGGCGATGGTTTTGAGGAGATGGGAAAAGTGGTTGTGGGTTAGGGGCGGTAAGGAAGGCCCAGTTGGCGAAGGCCAACCCCGAAGTCAGGACTGACGAGGCTTCAAATAACGGGCGAAGCTAGAACAGGAAAATAATAATTGCCAACGCGATAACGAAGGCGATGGGATAATGTCGCCCTATTATCCGAGGGGTAAAGGCCTGGCCGCGATGGTGATGCAATTGATGGGATGAATAGTGAAGGGAAATCGTTGTATCCGGAGACCAGAAATGTAAAATGGGGGAGGTGGGAAACTCGGTTGAGGCAAAAGTGGGAGAAGAAATCGAGGTGGCGGGGCGGTGAGATACGTGATACAAGATACAAAGCGTTTAATAGTGAATGCCTTGTTTCTCGGGCGTCGGCTGAAGGTACAGTCCGCACTGTGAAACTCGGAGGAAGACCAGTGGAGGAAGGTTCGAAGTGCGTCCTTGAGAGTGGAGCTTGAACTGTGTGGCACTTTCCCCCCCAAAAACGCTGCTAGTGATCTCAGACCGGCGGATTGCATGTGAAAAAGGCATTAGACCTCACTCCCAAGGAGAGAAGGAGCTGGGAGCGGACGCAAACTGTCCGATATCCCAGAGACGGACGCGGACTTGGGATGTTGGTTTCGTTTTTTCCCTTCAAGACTCGGGTCGGATTGCTCCTTCGTAAAGCTTGCTAGACATTTTTTAATAGGGGAAGAATTCATTAAATAAATGTTGCTGGCTACCATGCTGCTTGATTTATAGCATGCATTGGATTCAGGAACAATTCAGAATCGCCGTTTGATGGTCGTTTCAATCGCATATGACAGGTGCCCGCCATATGAGGGCGGAGGATAAGGTTCCAGGCTTGAGGATTGACGTTAACCGAGATATATCGATTGATATCCCATGGTATTAAAGTTCTTCGACCCCTTCGAAGAACCACCCACCATCCAATGCTTGACGTGTGGGGATTGGGTAGGAAACAAGGATAGATGCGCTTCCTGTCAATTTTGGCAAAACAGGGCAAGTTGTCCCGGCAGCAAGCTTCAATAATATGGGTCGATCTGCTGGGCCCGAGGAGACAGATATGCAGAGACAGACTTGCTGAATATCAATAAATGACTTGACAGCGGGATATGTTTGAGTAACCCTGCAAAGAACGGTAAAACATAAACATTGTGCCCAATTAGTCCTTCCCATTCGTTAACACATAACTCAGCGCATTCCAAGAGAGTCGAGATCACCTCAGGTGCGCCTCTCTGTACTTCTATATGACTAGTCTACACCATCCCGCTTCAGACCGACATCTTCATAGCTATACTCTTATGGGGGTCATAACCCTTCACCACGAAGTCCTCAGCCTGCCATCCGTCAATGCTCCCGCCCTTCTTCCTCGTAATCTCGAGTGTCGGGAAGTCGCGAGGCTCGCGTTCTAGCTGCGACCTCAGGGCATCGACGTGGTCTAGGTACACGTGGGCGTCTCCCAAGACGTGCCTGAAGGTTCCCGGGACCAGGTCGCAAACATGCGCAATCATATGTGTTAATAAGGCATAGCTGGCGATGTTGAAGGGAACCCCGAGGCCCATGTCGCAAGACCTCTGGTACAGCTGGCAATGCAGGTGACCCTTCGGTCGTTCCGCTTCTTGCTGTCCTGTGGGTGCTGTGGTCCGGTCCCGTGGGAAAGAAACGTAGAATTGGGCAAACATGTGGCAAGGGGGCAGGGCCATCTTCTTGAGATCTGCAACATTCCAGGCCGATAGAATAATGCGCCGGTCGTAGGGATTCGTCCGTAGTTTGTGAACCACCTCAGCGATTTGGTCTACGCCCTTGCCTGTGTAATCCGTCTTCGCGTCTACATACTCGGCGCCAAAGTGTCGCCACTGAAAGCCGTATACGGGGCCTAAATCACCGACCTCGCGGTGTGACAGGCCGACGTTATCGAGGAACTCTCGGGAACCGTTGCCATCCCATATCTTTACACCCTTCTCGCTCAATGCTAGGGACGAGGTATTGCCCTCGATGAACCAGAGGAGCTCAGCGACTACTGCCTTGAGGAAGACGCGCTTCGTAGTGAGGAGGGGAAGGATTGGCTCGCCATTCCGGTTGAGGGAGAATTTGAGAGGCGTGGGTGCGAAAATTGCGTAGGTGCCGGTTCCGGTCCTGGTGAGATTCTCCAGATTAGGTGTCTATCCAGTTTGGTGGGTGATGCATATCGTTGTGTGCACTCATGCATGCGCGCCCCATCGTTTTACAAGACGGCGCACTGAACTACATGCATAGCCGATGGATGATCCACCTGGGTGTAACGGAAACAAGTCTCTTTGGCTCACCTATCAGGACGATGCTCGCCGCTGTCGAGAATCTCTCGCACCAGGTCCAGATACTGGTATTCCTCGTGTCGCTTGGCTTCGGAGGGCCCGGTTTTCCTGACCGAAACGTCGGCTGGGGATGGCCCCAGGGGCTCGCTTGATGGAGACATTCGGGGTCTAGAGCAATGCAGTAATATCTAGAGCGACAAGGGGTTTCCGTTTAGGATCGGCTAGTTTACGACTGGAAAAGGGGGAAGTTTGGAACTGCGCAGATCAATTCGAAAATTTGAACATTCTTCGTGAAGAGGGGAACAGAGTGACGAGATCTCTGACACGAAGAGGGGCGCTTCTCTCCAAGACGCGTTAAAGACGCGACCCGCCGACAAACACTTTCGGCCCTGGACAAACCGATCAAATGCCCGCTAAGGCTCACGTAACCCACCTAAAGTTTAAGAGGAACATTGAATCCGGGCAGACGGCCTGAGGCTAAACTGCATTTGGAGAACATAACCAACTGCGCCTTTGCCTGCACCACATCCCAAGACAATGATCAATGGGCTCTGCCTCAAACTGCTTTGCTCATCCTGGATGTGGGTATAGAAGTGCCAGGTTAATATATCACTTGTAAGACTAACACTCCTCGTCCCAGAGGCTGCCGAAATTCTGCGGAATAAATCAACATATCAAGGAGCTAGTGCCCCCGGCCAAGGATTCTCAGGACTCTGCTTCGCTTTATCTTCATCGATTTTTTCTTCACATAATCAAAATCATCCTGTTCTTAGCAAGCCTATTTTGAGTGAGAAAGGGGGCATGAATTTTAGCCGCTCGAGAAAGAGACCTGGAAACAAGGTTTGTCGATCTGTTGATGCGCCCAGCGTTCATGACTCGAGGCTCAAGCTATTCTGAAGCACCAGGCCTATCCTTTCTCACCTGGACTTCTATGCACCAATCTGCGAAAGCTGAAGTTGAAGAGACGATCCAGAGGCGCAGCACGCCAGAGATACTAGGATGTGGTGGCATGAATACGATGCTACCAGGTACACTTGAGTATAAGCGGCATGATTAAGATATAAGTTTGAGGAGCATAGAGATCCTTAAAACGAGATACGTTCTCTCAACCCAAGCCGTCTGAGGACTGAGTGAGGTGAGGTCACCAGGGTGCATTGATCATCGTGAGGACGAACTGGGGTTGGTGAGACGCCAAACTTTTAAGGATGGGGCGACAGGGCATGGGATGGACTGGACATGGGCGGAAAAACTCTCTTCGTCAAAGGCTGACATTGACAGCTCGGCCGGATGAAACCAAGATGTGTCCTACTGTAGTGATCACCGTGGGCTGAGCATTTGCTCTCCAGGTTTTGCTTGCTCTTGTTTCGCCCCCGACCCGCCGCTGCTTTCCTCCCTTGGTCCTATCCCCAGCCTTGACACCGGCAAGAACCGATCGGCCCAGTCTCCAGGAACGCTAAAACCTGCCCAAGCCTTAATGCTTCAATGTTATATCAATGGGACTTGCGGCGGACTTGAGCAGGTAATAGGTGTGCCGCTACAACCGGCAATTCCCATCGCCAAGAACCACACCAGGACTTCTGATCTTCACAAATACCCGGCTGTAGGAGTGGATAAATCAAACGGCTATTTTCAAGACCCCTAGCTCCCCATTCCCCAACCTCGACCACCGACATTGTAAGATCTACGTACTCAGCCCTTAGGACAATTTAGAACCTTCTCTGCTTCAAGGGTAGTCAGATCGGATGAAGGTCTCTTTTAAGCGGGGAGCCGAAAGAGAGTCCTTCATGCAGGTGTGTTTCGAGCTTCCAAGCTTCCCGCTCATGGTTCATGCGTTTGGACGGGGCTTAAGCCATTGTCGAGGACCTTCGTTATTTGCTTTGTAATTAGCAAGTCGTCTTAGTAGATGCATATACCTCTTCATCTCATAGTGCAATATCAGTATTGCCTATCTTATCAAAATTGATATAGCTCCGTTCCGGGCGTGGATGGAGTCTGAACTACTAGAGATGGACGATAGCACGCGTGAGGAAGAGAACGACTGCCTGCCTGTATTAATATTCGAGCGTCGAGCTGGACGAAATTATTTGATGTTCCACAGACTTGTTAAATTGAATGCCTGGAAGCTAAGGTGGCAACCGGGCTGAAAGCTGCCGATGCTAGCTTCGGCTTCGCTGCGCCGCAGGCGAGTCGAGTCCGGCTTACACTTACACGCATCTTGACGTGCTCATCTCCCAGCCCACAAAACAAAAAAAAAGAGAAAACAACCATATCGACCTAACTATAACTTCGATAGTTACTTATATCCGAAAATTTATGGCGATGGTCAACTCTTCGAAACAGACCGCCCTGATCACTGGATGCAGTGAGGGCGGAATCGGCGATGCCCTCGCTCAGGAGTTCCATCGCCGCGGGGTCCGCGTGCTGGCGACCGGACGCAACCTTGAAAAGCTTGCCCACCTCAGAAAGTTAGGTATTGAGATAGTACAGCTGGATGTGGAGTCATCCGAGTCGATCAAAGAAGCTGCCGCAGCCGTCAACCGATATACAGAGGGGAAGCTTGACTTCCTGGTCAATAACTCTGGATGTGGTGAGTGATGCCTGGAGAGACCCTCGGCCCCCTTTTTGAGCTATCGAGGTGGTCTAAAATTCCACGTATCTAGGATATAATGCAACCATACTCGATACAGACATCGAACAGGCGAAAAAGATGTTTAATGTCAACCTATTCGGCCTCGTCGAGGTTACTCAGGCCTTTGCTCCGCAGGTCATCGCAGCCAAGGGTCAAATCATCAACATCGGCTCTCTCGTCGGCATCATTCCCTTGCCACTTCAGGGATTGTACAACGCATCAAAAGCGGCTGTGCACTCGTTGTCGGATACCCTTCGCATTGAAATGGCCCCGTTCGGCGTCAAGGTTATTTATGTAAGTTGGATTCGTACCGCTGCAAAAGAGCCATGAGACGCGAGATCATGGAACGAGAAATAGCTAATGCCACCCCACGACTTAGATTATGACCGGAGGTGTCAGGACGAAGTTCTTCCTGAATGCGCCCAAGTATGACTTCCCGGAAGGCTCCCCCTACGAAGCTGCCCGGGATATCCTCGAACCAATCTTGGCCGGTCGCACCACAGACATTTTCTTGAGTACGCTTTATATAGCCGCCACGCCCCAACCCCCTCGTGCGGGAAGAAGATGATATCAAAAGCTAACATTCATTCAGCAACTCCGGAGGAGTTTGCAAAATCTGTCGCCAAGAACTCCTTTAGTTGGTGGCCTAGCACCAGAGTTTGGCCCGGCTTCGAATCTCTTTTTGGGTGGTTCGTTACCACTTTCTTCTGGCACACTGCTCTAGTACGTCCTTTCCAACCATAATATCTCCTGCAATCTGTTCCACCTCAAGGAGGCTAACTTCGAGAGCAGGACGGCATGCTTTCTAGTAGATTTGGCTTCAAGCAGGCAACTCCTAAGCTGGCGCACGTTAAGAACTGAGGTCCTGTGACAAGGGAGAGAGAGAGAGTCCATTTTATGTCCTAGCCGTCGGCCCTTGACAATATTTATTGGCTGAATTTTCGAAGCGTATGGCGGGGGGATGGGATTGCCGTGGAGTCGAATAGATCCTGCTGATAGTCTATTCTACAGACTTAATGCCTACACCGTGATGTATGTTGAATGTGAAGCCTTCCTCGAAGTCTGGGTGTACTGTCTTCACTTGGACGTTGTTAGGTATGACGCTGAGGGTGTGTAGAAGCTGAACTGATAATGGCGGGAAAGGTTGGCCAATCGCGTAATATAAGTGCACAGAATCTTCAAAACCTGGCCAGCCTCGACTAGAGATCACAGATACAAGGGAAAGGGCCAATTGAGCAACTGGCGCGTGTTTCGATGCCTGGGATCGCAAAGTCCGTCTTGGGTGAGGTTAAGGTAGGTGGGATCACGGAGGCTCTGAGGGCCGTGAGTAGACCTAGATCTGCATTCAACAAGGTGTCGGAATGTCTGGCCGTCATCTATATGTACACTATGCCTGTGCCAAATCGCTTGGTGCGCAATTCCTCGGCCATGCAAAGGGCCGTCCACAAGACGCAAAATACAGAGGGAAAATCAGACCGGATTGCCGTTACGTCCGGCCTGGATCATTCGCGTGACAATTGGGTTTGTGGATTCATCCTTAATGTTTCGCCTCCTTCTTATTTCCGTCCGCTTCCTCCAAGAATTTCCTAAAACCGCATTAGTTTGGCCGGAGGCCTAAGATTCAATGGCTCTCCTTTCTTTCAAAATGACGCACTTGATGAAGTCCGCCTCATCGGCGGTCGAGGCATTGATTGGGGGGGTTGTCGTCGACTGCTTCTTGCTGCTACCGCCGGACGAGGCAAGGTAGGTACCGGTGAAAAGGGTCGAGAGGGTAGCAATCGCGAGCTATTGATCGGGTCAGAAACGGTTCGATATCGTCACCTCGGATCACACCGGGTCAAGGGACTGAAAATCGGGGCGGTCACTTACCCAGTGGGAGCCGACCTGGCGGCCGAGGATAGTGTACATTTGGACCATTTTGACGGCTGGGACGAGTGACGAACCACGGAAATAGGAATTGGTTCGATTGACGGGGAGGGGGCGGATTTGAGGTTCGTGTTCACTGGTGAAGGGTCTATTGTTTGTCAAAGCTCTTGAAATCCTCGATCTCGGTAAAACTAGTCTTCCACGCCTAATAATTCTGGCCACAATAAAACGAATTCGTCTAAACCTCGGCAAATACTACCGTGGTGACATCAGTGCTCCTACATTATCCGAGGAAGTTTCTCGTGGAGGATCGGAAGGAAGGTAGCTCCCCTCCACAAAAAAAGAAAAGAGAATGAGCACCGGGATTAGAGGGTACGGTTGACACTCAAAACATTGCGCGATTTGCACGATGGGTTGGTGGAATTCGAAAACGAAAGACTCTGCTTCGAAAGACGAGAAAGGGCTAGTTCCGACCACTCCGAATTCCCCAATTCCTCCATCAGCGCACGATGCGACGGACACGACGAGCCACACACCATCGGTGGACAAGCTGGACCACTTGATGGAAGATATTGCCGAGGGCCGGTGAGCGAAAACCTCAATTGGCACTTTGAAATAGCAGAGTCTTACGCAATATAACAGCACTGCCGATTCGACGGAGAGCAAAATTAGATACGCAGCCTACACCAACCGTATAAGAACCGTACTGTCGTCGGCGCATAGATATGTCGCATACACCTCGGATATCGGCGAATCATTTCGACCAGTCGCGCACCCGGGGCTCGTCCGGGCAGCTTACGGTGTATCATGGCTCTACATCCTAGGTGACGTCTCGTATGAAGGCTACAAAGCCTATCTGCAGAACCAACGTATCCTCAGAGGACTTCCCACCGCGGACGGGGCAAGCGATTCGAAACCGGGCGTACCTGGCGTCGTTTCCCCGCTGCAGGATTATCGAACCGTCATGGTCCAGCGAGCCGTCTTCCAGAGTCTTGCTAGCATGGGCCTTCCCGCTTTCACGATACACTCGGTGGTCAAGTACTCGGGGAAAGCTATGAAATCGCTCAAGAACCAGAGACTCAGGACTTGGGGGCCCATTAGTCTAGGACTTGGTGTAGTTCCCTTCCTTCCGGCTATCTTCGACGAGCCCGTTGAGAATGCAGTCGAATGGGCGTTCCACGAGGGTTTCAAGGCGTACGGAGGTCCCGATTATGTAGGCCAGGCTCCAACGACTGGAAGAGAGCACTTGCTAGGGAAGAAGCCCACTAGAGAGAAAGATGAATGATTCGAAGAGGAAAGCCAAATACAATAAGCATTCGACGGACTCGCCACAGGGAATTGACACTCTACTTCATTGCAAGTCCCCGTAGACGTTCCATAGGGCTATTGCTTGCCCGTAAAAAAATGCATTGGAGTGCTCGCTGATTTCTGGCAGGCTTCTCAATGGACATCCACCCTGTTATTAACTGCATCCCTCAAGCGTAGCTTCACAAACCTATCGAGCTGTGTTGACCCATCTGACTGTACGAACCCTTTATCCATGTCCGCCAGGAACCTGTCAATATATTCGCCTGCGCCTGAGAGGTGAAGAATATGTGCAACGGCACGGTGGATAGCGAGGAGTCTCCTCGAGGGTGGGTCAATATTATGATCATGGCTAAGGAGAAGTGTGCGAGTGACTGGAAGATCAGGTATTAACCCTGCAGGTTCGAATGTCTCGATTCTGTACTTGTGTGGTTCTTCATCGGTGAGGTCTGTGAAAAATACCCTAAATGACCCAAAAAGACGGTGGAATTCAAGACTAAGGGTTAGTGCATTGAATGGCCGATCGATCTCTACGCCTTCGATGAGACGCGAGACACCGACGTCAAACATATTAAGGATAGCAAGAGCTGCCTGCCGAGACTAAAGCCAGGATTAGTTAATACTTTAGGTTCCATAACTAGCTATCTAAGAAGAGCACATACCTCAGAACCTTCCTGAGGCCGCATAAGAGAATGAGGGATAATATGCGCGACTTCAAGATGCCGATACGGGCCAGACAACGTGTTGTCATCATCATCTTTAGCATCCGCTACTCCATCACGAGCTATACGCTCTCTCGCTTCAGCGTAATCGAAAGCACGCGATATCACGCATCTGCGATGGTCGCGGATGAGAATAGTACCTCGGAGGGCACCAAGCCGGGTTGGTGTCGTCGCATACTCTTGGCTACGCCCCTGTACCATGAGGACTGCTGAATGATACAATGGTGATGGTTGAGGGGTATTATCTGTTGCAGCTTTGACTAATTAAATGAATGATATTAGTGGTCTCGAACAGATACTTCGCAAATAAGAAAACGTACGGGGTGTGAAGAAATTATCCATCAGGTACTCTGCAAATCCGATCAATTTCATCCGAATCTGTTCCTCTTCATCGCCGAAGACGACGTCGGATTCGTCGTCTAGTTCTAGGTCTATAGATCTAAAAAACGCCTGAAGTAGTAGGTCTTGGGAGTGTTCAGAGAGAGCATATTCATAAGTAAGCCGGACAAGTCGAGGGCGGTTGTATGCGGCACCGGGGGCACGGGGAGCTTCTCCAGCAACATCAAAGTGATTGATGATTTGGTAGAATCTCCGAGATCCATTGTTACGCTCGTTTTCAGATAGCTGCCGCGGTGGCTGAAAATCTATTATGTCCTCAAGGGACGCCTGGTGCCGGTGCCGCGACATCGTCAACTTGTTCATGTTTAACTCTCGAGTGATGAAGGATGATCGCCTGGGGGACATTCGCCTGGAGAACATGGATTCAAGTAAGAGGAGGTCAGGTGAAACTAAACGCTGAACAAAACGGATGCCGCTTACCGATTTAGGAACAAGTAAATATCATCCAATCTCGAATCTGGTTGACTATTGTACTATTTTGTCGACATGCTCTGACCGTTTTTATACTGATGACTAAGATATGAGACGCAAGGTCCAGATTAACCACCCACTAAAATAATCAGGGGAGAAGCGCCCTGATGATTCTAGAAGCACTCAAGGCTGCCTTGACGCATCATCCAATGCCTCCGCTCCCCGTCTTCTTCGCCTCGCTCCGATAGCTTCGTTTCGCCTGTTATCGTCAGCGCCCCCAACGCCGGGATTTGAAATCAAGCACAGAACGTCGACTATAAAGAGAAGCGAGGCGAAAAGCACCTCCACTTTCACCCAAGATGGCGTCTTCCTCCTCTACACCTGTCTCAAACGAGACGAGTTACCGCAAAATGGATGACGACAACGACGTGACCTTAGTAGGCAAACACTGCCAACTACAATACTGCAACCAAATAGATTTCCTTCCCTTCTTATGCCAGAGCTGCAACAAGACTTTTTGTCAAGAGCACCGCACCGAAGACTCTCACAAATGCTCCAACCCGGGGGCTTGGGCACGGCGGCGGCGTGAGGCTGAGCTGGCGAAATCGAGCATTGGCGCTGGAAAACAACTACAGTATCGGGTATCTACGAAACCCTGCGATTCACCATCGTGCTCCACGACTGTAGGAACGGCGAGGAATCCGGGCGTGCATTGTCAGACCTGTCGAAGAGATTACTGCCACACGCATCGACTCAAAGAAGACCACAACTGCAAAAATCTCATACCCATAGGCGCGCGGCCTGCGCTTTCGCAGGTTGACGTCGCGGAAAGGACCAGGGGAGCTTTCGCCAAGTTGCGAGCCTGGGGAAGCGCTAGGAAGGAGGAAATGGGCAGAGCGCTTCCAAAGCCGAAACCGACCTCGGCTGCCCAAAGACTCGTCGCTGTTAACAACCTAAAGAAGACTGCCAAGGGAGACGACAAGTTAGCACCGGAGAAGCGAGTGTATCTTTATGTGGAAGCCGAGGCTGAGACAGCCAAAGCAAAATACCCCAAGGGAGCCTTTTTCTACAGCAAAGACTGGGTGGTTGGACGAGTGTTGGATGCTGCGGCGAAGAGTCTGCAGGTGGAAAACATCAACAACCAGTCATCGAATGAAAGCGACAAGTTGAGGGTATTCCACGTTGAAGGAGGACGTCTGTTAGAGTTCAACGAGAAAGTGGGAGCTTCGCTCGTCAGCGGCAACACTATTGTTCTGCTCAGGGGTGTAGGACCCCCACCAGATCTCATCGATTTATAGCTATATCGTGGGACGTCTGGGATTGACGAAGTTGGATTCTGAGTGGTAGCATAGTGAGGGCGTTCTTGGTGTTTCAGGAGATACGGCATGGACAGCGACTGCATATATTTTTGCATGTAATGACAGCTCTGTTGACTCTTCTAAATATACACAATATATATATGTATCACCTTACAAGTAGACCTGAGAAAGTGTCCTTCGATTCTCTTTGATGTCCAAGGAGCATAGGATTCAGCACCCATTGGTCACGTGATCCCGCGTTTTCGCGGCAGCAAGCATCTTATGTCATTGACTGGGAGCGTGCCTTGTGTTCATTGTTGGAGGGGGAAGGGGAACCTGCCTGCTACGCCCCTTTCCCACAAGATGGCCCTTTTCTCAGAAACGACCCACTCAATCCAAATGTAACTTACACGATGCCTCCCCATGTTCCGCGAAAGAGGTTGCGTGACCAGTCATCCAAACCATCCGAATCGAGCCCTCCGCAACCTGAGAGCGCAACTGGTTCGAAACCGACACCCCGAAAGCGCACACTATTTGATGATCTAGATGCCGCGGGGACCCCGGCCAATTCTTTGCCAGATATTCTACGCGCAGAAGGCAGCAGCGATGAGAGTGAATCCGATCTGACATCTTTATCCGACGTTGATTTCGAAGATGTTCCTGCACCGAAACGGCAAAAGACGGGCGAGTCCGAGGGCGATGATGATGATGACGACGACGACGACGACGACGACGACGATGATATCGAATTTGAAGACGTCGCGGTACCAGTTGCACCTGTCCCCGTGCCTTCCGGTGACCTAGAGTTGACCCTACGACGAGATAACCGGATATCTCTAACAGCTGCATTTGGGAAGAAAGGCCCCTCTAAGATCGAGAGGAAGGTTCGGATTGCGACCCACTGTGTCCATGTACTCTTTTTACTTTGGCATAATTCCATTCGAAATGCTTGGCTTTGTGATGAGGAGCTTCAGGCGATCATGATTTCGCATATTCCTCCGAGGTTATGGGACGAAATCGATCGATGGAGGCGCAATAGTGGTCTGGAGAAGAAACCGCCGGAGCGCAGAAGTGTTAGAAAAGGCGGCCCGAAATGCGATGAGAATACTAGGGATTGGGGCTCTGCGGCGAAGAAATTGGAAGAGGGCGTGCCGAATATGAGCCACGGAGACCCTCTCTTTCGGCTTATGCAGTCTCTTGTCGGTTGGTGGAAACAGCGATTTCGGGTCACCGCGCCGGGCATTCGGAAATGGGGATACATGTCCTTGGAACGATTAGACCGGCTTACAAAAGCGCACTTTGCTGAACCAAAGAATGCCGTCAAATTTGGAGAGCACATTGAGAACCTGGGGGCCTTTCGTCTCTGTGCACAAACGTGTGAGGGTAGTCGTGATGTGGGGGCTCAGCTATTTACTGCTCTTCTGCGTGGTTTAGGAATGGATGCTAGGATGGTTACCAATTTACAGCCCCTGGGTTTCGGGTGGAATAAGATGGAAGAGGCAGATCCTGAAAAGGAGACTCAAACAGCGGGCTACGGCCCTCCCAATGCCTCAAGCACCCCAGCCAAACCAGCCGTCAATTCTGTCGCTCGCCGTCCCGGTCGGCCTGGACGTACACAGAAGAATGCTAAGGGTCGACGAACCTCACTCGAAGCCCAGGAAGAAGAATCCACATCCGACTTTTCCGACAGTGGCGACAGTTCAGTTGTCGAGATGTCCCATATTGCCAGGCAAAATTCAGCACGGTCCTATGATAAAGACCTAGACTTCCCCCATTATTGGACGGAAGTGCGGTCGCCGGTCACAGACAAATACATACCTGTTGATGCTCTTGTCAAGAAGCTCGTGGGTACGAATAGGGAGCTGATTGAATCTCTCGAACCACGCGGCGGCAAGGTTGAGAAGAAACGACAGGTAATGGCGTACGTTGTGGGGTTCTCGCAAGACGGCACCGCGAAGGATGTCACGATCCGATATCTGAAACGACAGATGCTGCCTGGAAAGACCAAAGGGGTGCGAATGCCCGTTAAGAAATTACCTGTTCACAACAGGCATGGCAAAATCAAGCGTTACGACGAGTATGACTGGTTTAGACGTGTCATGACGGGTTATACGCGTGGCGATCCAAAGCACCCGTTGACTGAAGCAGACCAAAATGAAGATATGACCGACCTAAGGCCAGCCAAAGTCGAGAAGAGGGAGGTCAAGGAAGGTGAGGAAACGCTGCAGTACTACAAGACATCCCAAGAATACGTACTTGAAAGGCATCTCAAGAGAGAAGAAGCGCTTCAACCAGATGCGCGGCCAGTCAGGACGTTCAAATCGAAGTCGAAGGGTACAGCTACGGAAGAACCTGTCTACCTTAGGGCCGATGTTGTCCAGGTAAAAAGCGCAGAGACTTGGCACAAGCAAGGTCGTGCCCCGATTCCCGGCGAGAGGCCTCTGAAGCGAGTGCCCTATAGAGCGGCCACGATCAATAGACAGAGGGAATTGGCGGAAGCCGAAGCCGCGACCGGGCAAAAGGTGCTACAGGGCCTATACAGTCTCCAACAGACCGACTGGATTATCCCGCCGCCTATAAAGGACGGGATAATCCCGAAGAACGAATATGGGTGAGTTCTTGTCTATTCCCTTGTTATTTTTTCTTTTACATGGGGCAACTGCTAATTTTTGTATAGGAACATCGATCTCTTTGTAGAGCACATGTGTCCAGAAGGCGCAGTGCATGTCCCGTATCGAGGCGCTGTTCGGGTATGCAAGAGGCTGCAGGTAGACTATGCCGAAGCCGTTATCGACTTTGAATTCGGCCATCGAATGGCCGTCCCCGTCATCCAGGGCGTCGTTATTCCAGAGGAACACTACGACAGAGTGATGGAAGAGCTACAAAAAGATGAAGCGGAACGTGCAAGGAAAGAAAACGAGAAACGAAAGAAGGCGGCGCTAGGGATGTGGAGAAAGCTGCTAATGGGCATGCGCATCGCCCAGCGCATTCAGGACGAATACGGCGGGATAGACGAGTCGGTACAGGTCTTTGGGCACTACAAAGACAGCTTTGGCGCTGCGAAGGAGCGGGCCGAAAACCTACCGGATGCCGAGGCATCGATGGGTGGCGGATTCCTCCCGGCCGGATTTGAGGAAGACGTGGACGATGAGGATGATAACGACAGGGCGACTGGCCACACGTCTAGCTTCTTTCCGGTTGTGGATGAAGATGACGAAGGGGAGGACCCCTTGGTTGTGCAGGACGATCGCCAAGATGGTGATGGGCGAATGAACGCAGATGTACCTGACGTCTTGGAGAGGCCGAGTAAAGTGCCGGAGGCTATGACAGCAAGGCCGGGCACAGAGATAAATTTTGAGAATAGGTCTCACGCGAAGGAGACTGTGACACCTAGTGCTAGGAGACAGCCGCCACGTCGTGTGAAGGGGGCGGCGGCCGAGGTCAAGGATCAGGAGCCGGAGAATATTGATGAGGATTCGGAAGCTAGCGAGATAGATGACGCTGATGATGATGACTGGGTGTAGGGCGTTGGTGTGTGTGCGCATGCGCCGGAGTTATCAGTGGAGGATCTGGATTTATGTTGCTTCTTGTACAAAGTATACCGGATTTACAATACCGTATACGGCATGAGTGTATGACCTGGATGTTATCAATCATATTCAAAGCCATCATGCATTCAAGCTCCTGCATTCAGCTGTACTTGGAGACTTGGAGATATAATTCAAGTGATTTCGTCCTCCATACGGGTTGCCTGCAGCCATAGCACGATTGAGACATGTTGTTTCAGAGGTGCTGGACATAGTCCGTCAAATCCGGCGGGTGGCGGTGTGGTGCAAGACGGGTAACGGGCGGGTAGGGGAGCGGGAACAAGGCGGACTGGCACATTATGGGCGTTGATGAATATTTGAGGTGGCGAGAGGAATTTATTTTGCGATTCCCAAGCTGTTCGGGGTGGGAAAGGGAATATCAGAATAACATCTCGTCTTGGATGAGGCTCGGGTTTTTCTCTTCTTCTTCTTCTCTTCTTCCTTTTTCTCTACTTTCTTTCTTTTCAGGGTTTCCCTTCTTTCTCCTTTATTTTTTCCCCCCTTCTTTCCTTTGGTGCCGGAGATATCGAGGCAGGATAGCGCCGGGCGAGGAAACAACTAGCATGATGGAGTTGCGAAGATGCAACCAGCACTGGAGATACAATTTAGTGTGGAGCTATCCCCGGGCTATTTGCCTCGATTGCGTTATGAAGTAATCCTCTCCCGGGGGTTTAAACGTTAGTCTGGGAGATCAGATCCACCACCTGACCTATCTCATGATAGGTACCAAATAGGTGTTTTGAAATATAAAATGTTAGGAGATATACCGATCTAACACTTAATCTAGGATATGTTGGGTGGTGGCAATGATCTCTCGAACTAACGTTCAAACCCCCGGGAGAGGTTTACTTGTAGAAGTGTTAAACAATCACTTGCACTGCATGTACTTGTATGTACAGGCCCGGGGTGCAACGAAAGACCACAATAGAGGTAGGTCTCGGACAGAGCAGAGGTGATGGAATTGATTGATCTCTTGAGGGTGGTGCGACTCACCGGGCCGAGTTGCACAGAACTCATGCTGAAGGCAAGCTCTCATGTGCCACAGCACACGAACAGATAGACCGCTTTAGGCTCGTTGCTCCGACACTGCTTGATGTTTTACATGTATGTGATATATTAGAACCGGTACGGTCACAAATATTTGATACGACGGACGGAAGAGGTGACCACCAGCAGAGGCGGGCAGCGACTCGGCCGTGCTACAAGCCGTACGCAACTTTGAAGCTTCATCAGATCTGATTGATGAACAAGTGCATGTGTATGTATCATTTGGACAGACTTTGACAAAATTTGCTACACAAGTGCACCTACGCCAGAAGAGAGTTGAGGTGTTGGGCCTCGAAGCTGCTTAGGGCCTCGAATGGCCTGCTGCAGTCAAAAGGACCGCCGTCGAAGCTTAAAAATCTTGCATGGAGAAGTGTGCGGCACGACGAAGCTAATAACTTGTCAAGACAACATTGGTGAATCATTTCACTCAAGTCCTTGGCGATGGGACCGGCGCAAAGTGCTCCAGAGGGTGTGGGAATCCGAGGGTCTGGTTTTCCATGGGACGGTTCAGCGAAAGCCAGCGAAAGCCATTGCCGAGCATCGGGGATAAAAGCACAGGTCCGGAGCTTGTAGAACTTGTGGATCGATTTTCTAGCCTGGCGCTGTCTGTTTGTCGAATCCCTGTCCTGGCTTCGAAGATGAGGCCAGGGACTGCAGTAGCGTAATGTGCAGTGGTGTGCCACACCCTTGACTCCGTAGAAGGGACGCAGATCCATCAAACCACGGCGATTGTGATTGTGGGTCATTTTTCGTGTTTGTCCATCTTCTGGAGTTGAATTATTGTTTTCCTTCGCACTGCGTTCGCACTTCGAAAGGGCTTCGAACCGCGGATGTACGGAGTAATAATAACCTCAATCGAACCCGTTCATTGTCCTCCGGGGTCGTAACGCCGTCATGCGGCAAGAACCTAGCCAACGTTTGCATTCTGCAAGGCAGCTTTAAGGAACGAACTTGAACTTGTCTCTCAACTCAAGGTCAATTAAACTTACCCACGTTCGCACTCATCTTCATCCCTCGGTCAGAGACAGCTTTCTCCAGATCGCCAACGTAATCGGGAGTTTATAGACCATATTTAGGTTCTTTCATGCCAGCCTCGGCATATTAGCCTCGAAAGAAGCTTTGTGTATATTCAATATCTCACCAACTTTCCCGTCCATGTTTCGGGGCTCATCACCCGCCATCCGCCATCCGTTATCCGCCGCCAACCCATCCCCTGATCCTTTGAGGGAGAGTTGCCAAGACGACTAGAGCCCCCTGCAAGCTGTGGAATACGGCGCCTTGTTCGATTTTTGACAGCCTAATTCGGGGTTGGCAGCCATATTGAGTCTCCAAGGGTCCGTTCCCATACCCATTCGCGAGCCTCGTGCGCCATCGCGGGGAGTCGAATGACTGTGAGCTTGAGGCTGCGAGGCTTCGGTCACAGATCACAAGCGGCTTCCTGAAACGGAGACGCCGAGCCGACACCAGAATAGACCGATCTAATTATATATTTCGCAAAGCGTTATCGAGGCGAATCGAGGAAGACCTCATCGAAGAAGACCGACCAGCTGCCCAGATCATCTCGTGACTTCTAAAGTCAACCGTAGCCTTCCACCCTCACCTGCTCCCTCGCCTGCTCCTGCCTCTGCCTGGCTCACTTGCTGGCGCTGTCCCTCCCTCGCTCCTTCCTCTTAAAGCTGTATTGGCAACTCTGCTTCTGTCCTGTCTTTGACTGACAAACGACAAACGCACCTTCCCTGAAACCGACCTCTGCATGTTTGACTTGTTTACTGAATCGTGGTTGCAGTGAATCAGCGGGACAAGGATTCATAGATCTATTTCATATATCAATAGTTGTTGATCTTTCTCATTCATTTACACTCACTAGTTGTCTTTTTCCCTTGCACCTTCTCCGCTTTCAAAGGGTCATATCCCGAATCCTCAGCCTCCGAGATTCCACTTCCTTGCTTTCTACTCTCTCATCTCGTACCACGAGGCACCCAGTCAGTACACACAAACATCCCTCGATTTACCAAGTCACTACTGACGCTCTGTCCACAGAGGGTCTGCCTCGATGGGATAAGCATCAATCCAAAGCCGAATCAGGTACTGGCTTATGAGATGAATGCCGTTGCTGGGACCGGTGGTGTTGAGGCCTCCCCTACTTATGGGGCATTCCAAGATGCCGCTCTGCTTGAGCTTGACACAACCGCTATGCTGGCGGATTGTGTCAAGAATGTCACAGCCATCTTTCCCAACATCTGTCCAGACTATGTCACAAAGCTGGCTGGCGAAAATGGTTACAGTACCCCGGCCGTTATTGACGCGCTGCTTGAACTACAGGAGAAAAGCTCTGCGTACCCTCACAAGTCTTCGAGTCCAAACCCTCGGAAGCGTAAGCGAGTAGACGATTTTATCCTTGACCTACTCACAAAACCGCTAGGAGACGTTTCTGCTGCCGATGTCGAAACGCTCCAGAATCACTTCAACAGCGTCGAGTGGCGCAACTGCACTATCCCCTTCACCGCGTATCGGCAGCTGAGGTATGTTCATCTTAGCCTATTGGCCATGTCACTCGATGCCTGTCGGCGTCCCGGTCTAACGGCCTCTCGGTAACGGGGGTGCCATGCGCCGTCTTCAACCCGTGTAGCTGAATTCTTGCTAACTTCACGTTCCCATGGCTAATAGCCATGACGCTCTTGTGTATGCCTTCCCCGATCTGTCTAGTTATCGTGCATACCAAACGTTGGCCGCCTGTCACCACTCTCTTCTACGGACCTACAGTGTTCTCACTTGCCAAGACCGGATAGGCACCATTGAGTCGTCTCCTAAGCAAGATCGGCCTCTTCGCGACCAGGACGAGCTTGGCGACAACTTTGACTACGCCCTGAAGATCGCTGCACCATCCGACCATGACTACAACATTGCCCTGGAAATCCAGGCCGCTAGGCGTATTCGGGCCTTCTTGGCCAAGAAACCGAATCGTCAAGTCGCCGCTAGTACGGGCGTTACTGAGGATGAAGAAACTGCCATCCCGACGTTGGAATGCGCCTGTTGCTATGATGACCAGCCCGCAGATCGTATGGTCAGCTGTGACGGCGAAGTTGGACATGTGCGTACACCCGAATCTTGTCATTCCTTACCGAGCCATCACTCCATTTCGCCGGTTTATGAGAAAGCTAACACGCAATTTATTCCAACAGTTCTTTTGTTATGACTGTGCTCGGAAGCAGGCGGAGACGCAGATCTCAGTCTCGCGCTATGATCTAACCTGCATGGCTATTGGAGGATGTACAGGCAAGTTGCCTATCACTCAACGCAGCCTATTCCTGAGCGCCAAGACCTCGGCTACCTTGGATCGTCTCGAACAGCAAGCCTCCATACGCATGGCTGGTTTAGATGACCTGGCTTCTTGCCCTTTCTGCCCTTACGCGGCCGAATGTCCTCCACCGGAGACGGATAAGGAGTTCCGCTGCGAGAATCCCGAGTGCGGAATCGTCAGTTGCCGTCTTTGCAATAAGAAGAGCCATGTTCCAATGTCCTGCGAGGAGGTCGAGAAGGAGAAGGGTTTCTCGGCCCGCCGCGAGATCGAGGAGGCCATGTCCGCGGCAGTGATCCGAACATGCAATAAATGTAAGTAGTTGCCGCATTGCCGCTCCGTTTTTTCCCCAAACGCTCCCATTGGGCTACCAAAGCTCTCTACAGAGCTCTTACCTAACGACTGGTGGGCGAGCGACTGACTCAACTTCTTTCTTCAGGCAAGGTCCCTTTCGTTAAGTTGAGCGGATGTAACAAGATGACCTGTTACAGTCCTGGATGTGGCAATATACAATGCTACATCTGTTCTGAGAACTGCGATTATAACCATTTCAATAAAAAGCGCGCTGACGGCAAATCTTGTCCACTACACGAAAAATCCATCGAAAATCGCCATGCATCTGAAGCGAAGGCCGCGGAAACAGCTGCAAGGAAAGCCGTTCTCGAGGAGCACCCCGAGCTTGATGAGGCAACTCTGCAAATCAAAATGTCCGACAAGGTAACCGGGACCGGGACCGACAAGGCTAAAGCCAAACCGCGAAGGCAAGCGCCCCGCGCAGCACCACGGCGCCGGGGTGCCAACCGTGCAGCGCCCATTCCTGCTGGTATTGCAGTTGCGAACGCCGAACTCAATGCCAATGTTGCAGAGTTTGCGGCCAACTTTGCAAGGCCTGGAAATGTCAACCCCCCGCCGGCAGTTCCTTTTGTTCCTTTCCCCGTTGCGAGACCGAATATCGCAGGGATCATGGGGACCATGGGCTTTCACTACGGTGTGTCTCTTCAGCCGGGTGTTCAGCCGCTTGGGGGTTACAACGTACCAGATATGGCCCGCTTTCCGGAAGAAGCTCGCATCGATCCATTAGCCTACCTTGGTCAGTTTGGCGAAGGCCTCGGCCAGGTTCCCACGGATAGACAGGGTCAGATTGGGGCTTTTAGAGACGCCGCCATGCGATTCTGGGATATCCAGGGCGAGCAGGGAGCTCCAGTGTTGCCTCATATTCCCCTTCAGCAAGGAAATCAAAATCCCACTCAAGGTGTCACGGGAGCTAACACACCTGGAGTTCCTCAACCTCTTCAACCCCCTTTGCAGCAAGGCGAACACCTACAGGCAAGCGGGCAAGAACGAGCAGCCGGTATTCCGATCCGGGCACCTAACCAGGCTACTGGAAACCCTATCTGGCCTATACCTCAACCCCTGATGCAGCAGGTGGGACGTCGCCTACATGAACGAGCAGCCGGTATTCCGGCGGTGGCGAGACCAGCAGCTACCGGGGCTCTCCGGAAGGCTGGTGCTTCACGAGAACAGCCTATCGTCATCGACGACGGCGATGACGGCGCTGGCATAGACGCACCTCATGCGACGCGAAATACTGGCCGCGACCTGCCCCGCCTGATAGTTCCAGAAAACTTCCGGAGCCCGAGTTCTATTCCAATGGCCCCTTTTTACCCTTGAACACCGGCGACTTTCTAGGTGGGGTGTAACAAGAGCTTGTAGCTCTAGAATCACCGAGGGCAGCGCGAAGTCCAACTAGGACGTGATGCGTATGCGACTAGTCGCGCTTTTGCTGGTGGAATGAATGGCCTTGATGCCTAAATAGTATTACTTTTCGCTGTTTTCCTCGACTGAGAGCCCTCCCTCTTGTATTTCCCCCGACTAGGAAGGGGGGAAACTGAGCCTTTTCTTTTTTCTTTCTTATCCGTTTCACATCATGGCGATTGCCCTAAGGAGTTGAGGGTTATTCTATCCTGAAATTCATCATCGATAACGTTGCATTGATCTGTTGCGACTGGAAGGCCAGGGGGTCACATAATGCGATTCATTCGGAGTTTTAGACAGGCCGGCATGTAGTGAGCATTTGAAATTCAGGCGGCAGTAATAATAAAAATAAAATGAAAGTCTCGACATTGTGTGCAGGGACTGGAGGGTTCTCAAGTGGTTAATGGAATCTATTTCCATGATGAAAACTGCAAACGGCACATCTAAGACTTTGCTGGGGGTTCTGGCGCCAGCTCGATAGACTCGTGTAAGGTGCCAATGATGTTCAGACCGGGTTTCTGGTGACTTGGACCGGATTGGGAGCCAACTACTTGTGCTGGCTCGAGGAGGATGAGTGAGTTGGAGGTGTTGCGCTGGGTGAGGATGTATCTCTTCTCGGGAGTGACGAGGACAGCGTGGGCCTTGCCCGGCTCGAGGTGGAGTCTGGAATCATGTTAACAAAGCTAGTAGGGCAGGCGGTGTCCAGAAAGCTGGGTGTAAGTGAGTGGCTGAAGGCAGAGGGGGAGGCGCCCATTTTCCATTTTAAAGCAGGGTTAAAAAGAATAAGGGCGGGGAGGGTAGTGGAGAGATAGAGAGCTTTGGCTTACAGAGGTGGAGAGTCGCTTTCAAGACGGGCCAGAAGTTCTGGGGGAAGTTCGAGAAGGCGGTAGCTTTTGCTGTCGGATACATGGGTGAGGGGGATGCCGGGGCGGGTAGGCATCGGGGTGGTGTTGGAGCTCATGATGGGGACGGGTTTGATGGGTTTCGGTTGTGATATTGGAGGATCGGGCGATGGTGTGTCCCAGCTAGACTACGAAGTACATCAAGAGAGGACTCCTCCTGCTTTTTGCTCGAGGCTCGGTTGGAGAAATCCGGGAGAAGACGAACGGCTCGGACACGTACCGGGTTCGTGTTCCGGGTTCGAAATCAATAATTTACCATGAAGACGATTTCAGCCAGTCCCGGTATTGGTATTGAAAGGAGCCGCAATAAGCGTGTGGTTCGAGATTCGAGATTTGATGCTCGCTTGTCTTGGGGAGCTAATATGGTTAAAACGGGTTGTTGGAGATGATGAGGTTGGAGGGGTGCTGTTATGGATTTACAGGGATTATCCCATTACCAAGGAGATCAATTCCCACTGCTGCACAGTTGCACCTGGAGACGCGCACAAAGTATTATTTACATAATGTCGGCTCAGACGCGTCGGAACCACGTCGAACATCGATAATTCCGGGGATTATTCGTACACCACAGTCTAGTGTACAACTATGTACTTACTAGGCTTAGTGCTACTGCGATAGCGCTGACAGGTTCTAATAGGTACAGTTGTTAGGCAAGGTACAGTACTTCGTAGTGGATAGTGTAGTGCAGTGGACCGCTAGTTTTCCAGTCGAGTACAAAAACATTGGAATAATTCATGCTTCTTTCGTGTTAACAGCCCGACATTTTAGACAGTTGAGTTGGGCAAAACCTCTTCATCCCTGGTCAGAGTTGAGACAACCCTCCATCTCAAATTGGGTCTTGGTTGGGTGTGTTGAAGATCTTGGAGATATCCTCGAGTTGTTGAACCCAGACCGCCCCCAAAATTTGTTTCTCACCGCGACTTCCCCGAGTTCTTTCTACTTCACACTTCACTTCTCGTCGCCCATTTACTATTGACATTCTCAATTGCTTCTTTTTTCACATATTCTTTTCCTTTCTTTTTTTTCCCCTACACCCAATTATCCCTAGCCGGACCCCTCCTTCGCCGGTCTCGTCTCCCGAAGTTTCATCGCTTTAGCTGCAGCGCACAAGAGATAAACAACGATCCCAAATTCCTGCATCTTTCCGCCCATCAACACGCGCCCGGCCTCTGCTTCTGTCCCATGTTTACTGTCCTTCATTCACGTCGACCAGGATCGCACGCGGAGCCAGGCGCCTAATTTCTCTTTATTTCTCTAATATCCCTCCTTGTTGCAAAACCCAGCAACCCAGATCGACACCGCCTCTTCTCCTGCGACCTTATTGTCGACCTGGGTGAACTTTGCGCCCCTCTGGGAGGTCGCTCTCTCTCCAGACACAGTCTTGCCTCCATCACGGGGTCCTAATTTTATTTGATAGATGGCAACGCCGCCGCCACAATGGTTCGTGTCACTGAAGAGCTAGCCCTTTCGGCCCAACATGTCACTCTTTACCATACCACCGACCCTCTCCTCGGCCATCTTCCCGTCCTCATCTTCCACGGCCCTTCGACGACGGCAAACTATACCCTCAACAGCTCGAGAGTCCAGGTCCATGTCTACAGCCCCGCCGGTTTCCGCTCCTACCCTCGCATAACGATATCGCCCAATTCGCCATTCTACGGTGTCGTGAACCACCTGCCGCGCGAGTTTCAAGGCGATGAGATCTACCGAGGCCTGGCCTTTGGCCTATTCAAATACTTCACCGAGCTACCTGGCCTGGTGAAGAACCACCTGAAGAACCAGTACCCGACTACTCGGGCAAGACGCCCCGGCTCGGCTCCCGCCTTGTTCTGCGAGCAACATGCCGCCGACCTCGCGAGTGCTATGGTTAAGTCCGAGGTAACGGCCGACGTTGTCAACCAGCTGCACAATGCTTTGCAGACGCAGCATGTAAGCAATGTCGATATCGACTTTGTTATGCCGCCCGGCACCATCCTGCCCTTACAGCCGCAGGACTACGAAGAGGTCCCCGAAGACGAGGACGACATACTCGACCCTACGCTAAGGCAATATGGAGGCTACACACCGCTGATCCGTCTCTTCGGCGAACCAATTTTCCTTCCCACCGCCAAGTTGCGCCGCGCGCCTTCGAAGCCGACGTCTCTGAACAGAAGCAAGTCGTTCACCAAGGATCAGAAAATGGAGCTGAGAATGAAGCTAGGAGAACTTCTGGACACAGAGGACCGTTACGTGATGAAGCTCAATGAGCTGGTCAGACACATTGCCGACGACTTTCGCCAGTCCGCCAAGCGCCATGTCCAGGGTAGTTTGAGCCCGTCCGAGGAGGAGCTCGAGCGATTGTTCCCCACCTCTGCAGATCGAATCCTCCAAATGAACTCCGCCTTCCACCTCGAACTACGGAAAATCATGGAAGATAGCGAGGAGGAGGCCCTGAAGGATATGGAAACGCCTACTGTGGCCTTCGCGGGATCCAAACTGGGTGGTACTGCGCGAGCGAAGGACCCAAGCGGCGCGCTCGCCGTCGCCAAGCTGTTCCTTGAGTGGTTTCCCAAGTTTACCGACTGCTATCAAGATTACATTAAAGCTAGTCAGCATTTTCCGAATCTTCTCAATGGCTTCCTTGCGAACCAGTCTTCTTTCAGGCAACGAGTGAACCAGGCAGGCGAGCAGACGATACGGTCCATTCTCATCGAGCCTGTCCAGAGACTCCCCCGCTACAGCTTACTCATTGATCAGATAGTCTCATCATTGCCAATCACCCATCCCGCGTTGCAGCCTATGCTTAAAGCCAGGGACATTATTACGAATATCTGTTCCATGGATGACCCGCTTCCTGACAAGCCCCAGCTAACTACTCGTATGCGGAACATGATCGAGTCGTGGCCTCTGGACCTCGAACCGCAAGGACGTTTGATCCTGGCTGCTGATTTTGTCGAAGTTCCGCCGCCGTACCAGGGTCCCAAGCCCGGCGATGCTGACAATGCTGGAATGTTCCTTCTCTTCTCTGACTACATAGTAATCTTGAAGAAGAAGGTCATGGGCCTTACCGGCCGAGACCTCCTACGCGAGCTGGACAAGCCTTCTGCGGCAGGGCTCATGATGTCCATGACCAATGCTGCCGGTGGCCCGGCCTCCTACGAGCTCGCCTTCGCTGGGTGGCACAACTTAGCCGATGTTCGGTTTACCGAGTCGGCCCATGGGCAAATGATATGGATGACATCGACCCAGGAGATGAAGGGCGCGCACGCCGGTCCTTACGTCAAAAGCACGGGCGTCACTTCCCGTTGTTTCGTCCTTCAGGAGTCTTACGAGAACAAGGCTGCTAAGTGGAGCGAGGACATCGTCAAGGCTCGCGTCGAGGGCCGCTTCTCCGAGACCGAGAGGGAGGACCCCTGCTGGACTCTCCGCTCCGTTCGCATGCCGGATAACAACCTAGGTCTGTTCGCGGCGGTCTTCCAGGAAGGGATCGACCAACTGATCGAGGGGAGGAAAGAGCCGGCGCCCATTCGAGTAGTCGTTGATCATGAAAGGGGAACTAAGGGTGCGCCCGTCGGTCATTACGGGGTCGAGGTTGTCATTAATGTCAAGACGAATGACTTGCAACGCATTTCAATGAATACGGTGGGATTAAATGGAAAGGTTTTTGTGGACGAAGTGGCGCTGGAAGATTTCCTGCCAACCATGTCGCGGAGGAGTAGGTGAACTTGAAATGTGTCATGACACACACACATACCCTTCCCTTGCTCTAGTCTACTGACATCATTTCTCCAGTCATACAACTGCTTAGCACTCAGTTCGACGTTTCGAATCTGCGGATTTCCTCGGCCCTCATCTCTTATCACACCAAGACTTTGAAAGCAATGAATCTCACCGCGGTCGGACGCGAGAAGTCAAGGTCTTTCCTGGCGACCTCACCGGTCAAGTTATTATCAAGCTTCTGGGGTGGCGGCGGTGGCGGCTCCACCACGGTTGAGCCTCCAAGCCCTACAAAATACTCTCGCGCCCCAGTGGCTGGAGTATTTCCACCGCCCCCTCTCCCGAGAACTAACAGTACACATTCCATATTCGGCTCTTCACGCGATAAGGATCGAATCCCTCTCGACGATGGCAAGCCAGAGAACCCTCTCGTGCGTCTTGAGCAGACTTTCACTGGGTACGTCGCGGCGTTGCAGGCGAGGAAGGGATCTATCATTGGCCGTACGCTCCTCAACCGATCGGGCGTGGACGAACTCGCAGTCAACGACCTGTACAATCGCCTCATAGAATCGCCGTTCGACATCGATGCCGCAACGGAGCTCACAGCGGATGTGATCTTTGTGGCCTTTGAAAAGTTCTTGCGTATTGCGTGGTCGGAGCAGATGGGGCCCATCATGACCATCCAGGCTCTTGACACTCTGCAGGCGAGGGCGAACAAGAGAGTTCCTGGAGACTTTGCCGATTTCGTTAACTATCTCTTTGGTGATATGGCACCTCAGAATCGTCGGGCGTTTACGGCATTGATAAAACTCCTCGCCGATCTTCTCGATGGTTGTGGAAACGACAGTGATCGGGGAGCGCTCACCCTTGCCTTTGCGGAGGTCCTCGCCACAGATGGAACGGCCCACAATTATATCAACCTGCTCGATAGGCTTGTAGAGGATTGCGATCGAATATTTGAAGAAATCGGATTCAGCAACAGCATCCATCTCGGCAACTCGGCGTACGAATCCATGAGCTCGACAACTCGTAGTGCGAAGTCGCATACTGGATCGCTGACTTCCAACACGTCTTCGTTGCGGCGTAAGTTTGGATTCGACACTCTCTTGCGGCAGAACAGCAAGGATTCCGGCCACGGATCCGTCTGGCGCAGCCTCAGCAAGCACAACCGCAACGCGCTCTCCGGAGATATTAGCCAGCCCTCGAGCTTGTCCAAGGGTTCTCTTGGTAGGACGAAGTCTATTGACCTTGGTCCGTCGCCAAATAAACTCCGAAGGCCCGGGTCGCGCGATAGGCCGCCGGTGGCCGGTGCATTTGACGAGATTCAGCGGCCAGCGAGCTCCCACCGTCTCGAGTCGCGGCTCGAGACCATTGGCGAACCGGAAGTCGAGGCCGCTGCGCCACCCGCTAAGGCGCCGAGGAAGAAGAGGCGAAGTTCATTGTCCGACCTGCGAAGCCTTATGGCGGCTGCGTCGCTTGAGGATAGCACGACGACTCTGATGCCCCTCGATTTGAACAAGCAAACGTCGGAGAAATTTAACTCGGCTCCTAGGATCCCGTCCCCATCGCGAATCCCAATCAGTCCGGGTTCTTCCCAGGCATTGCGGGCGTCCCGCCAGAAGGAGAACTTTGGAGGCTCACTTGGTGGCACGCCAACCCCGACTACGGCGACCGGCGCGATCCCCTCGGAGCCTGAGAAGTTAAGGTCGCATTCGAAGACGCTGTCTTCTTCCAGCATCCCTACGCTGCGACGCCCAACCATCACGGGAACTTCTGGCGATTCGGCCTCCAGACCGACAAGCAGCCCAACTAAGGCCGGCGCAAGCCAAAGGCTCCGCCTCCAGTCGCCGCAAAAGCTACGTGAGAGACTTCAGACGGAGAAACAAACTGCCGACGAGGTGGACGCGTCCCTGAAGTCGGAGCTGTCCAAGATTGCCGAGGATATGGCGCGAGTTAACGGCGGACTCGGAGGAAGGACGACGGGTACCACGGATCTTCGCAAGCTATCGGCCTCGGTTCAAGCGCTCGAGGACCGCATGCCGGCTGCGATGAAGGATCTCAAGGAGCGACATCAAGCTATCCAGAGCGACATGGAGACGACACTCAAGGCGTCCGAGGCTAAAGTTAAAGCGATCGATCAGCTTTACAAAGAGGCGATGGCGGAGAATGAGCTCCTCTACGAGAAGTTCAACTCGGAACTCGGCAAGATCGTCAAGGCTCTCAAGGGCAAGGGGCGGGATGATAAGGAAGAGCTTGTGGCGAAGCTCAAGGAGCAGAGCGAGGAGACGGCGAGGGTGAAGAAGGAGAATGCTAGGCTAAGGAGGGAGATGGCTAGTCTGAGGGCAGCCATGAAGGGACTTTCGGAGAACTAAGGGGGGGTTTGCGTTGGGAGTGAAAAGTTGAAAAGGACAAGTTGGAGAGGAGAGCATTTCCAGATTGTAGGCTGAACGGGACTACTGGATGGGATGAGATGTCACGATATTAGGACGTTTTACACATTGCGCTTGGCGTTGGTGGGGAGTTATCTATGGCCTATGACCGGAAGGGAACAGTGATGATGAGGTTTTCTGTATGAGTATATGATGGGACTAGAAGGGGTGAATAGTTTGGTTGTTGCATGGCAGGATGGCTTAGGGGAGCCATTTGTAAGGATACTACTTCGAGACGTCTACAGGGGCATGCCCATATATACCTGGCCAAGCATTTTCAAATTCGAGAACATGGTTCGAAGCGTTACCGATGCCGGGTTTTAAGTGCACACATATCGCAGCGCATTCTCTCCGTGTACTTTTGTGTTTTTCTTAATGTTAATTGTCATGCGAGGGGCATGGATTGGCTATCTTCCGTCTGCTGCGATGATTGTGTTCTCAAGTACTCTTGAATCCCAGAATCGTCCTCCTCGACCCAGCATTCAAAGAAGAGCGGGCCTGCCTCGACGGAGCGGATGGGGGTGGCCTTCCCGCCGACATCCTTGCCCGCTTGCTCCCTGGATGCTGACCGTAGTTGGAGGTTTGGCTCCGAGGGGATCCAAGCTTGAGGATGCTAAGAGTTGCCAGTCAGCATCGTAACATATCACGACTTCACACAGAGATCTAAAGAAAGATGAAGAGTATACATACCCCTATCGGCGCAGGCGCTTCATCGTTCAGCTCGACAGCAACGGTAAAAGTACATCCCTCAGGCAACCCGCCCAGCTTCTCCCCGGCATACGATATCCTCCTCAGCGCAGCCCTCAACTGCTCCTGCACATCCACCCAATTAACACCAGGACCACCCTCAGCAGCAGCGCCGCCCTCCCCGCTATTCTCCTCCTCGTCCTCATTCCCACCACCACCGCCCCTCTCTCTCCCCTTACCCTTAAAATCCGCGGGCGTGCTCTCGGGAACCTCCGGCCCCCCTTCAATGTCGACGACCCATCTCTCTACGACGGCCGCGCTCGAGGCGTTTGAGTTAGGCGGGGCGTGTATGACGAGGGCGACGCGGCGGACGGAAGCGGAGCGGATCTGCGCGGCCACTTCGGCCACGGCGTCGTTCACCCAGCCGCGGAGGGCTGGCTGCAGGGGTTGGCTGTTGGCGGTGTGTTGGGCGCGGG
>SJVG01000253.1:0-43593 GCA_034774675.1 Scedosporium minutisporum
CAGAAGCGGAAGCTTGCCTAAATGGGTTCTATGACCTAGGTCGCAGCCCAAAGAGGAAGGCTTACATAATCCGCACGGGTCCCGTGAAATTTTATACGCACGGGTACCCGTGCGCCTATTGGGCCCCTGTCACGTTGCGGCTTACCTGAAAAGCTGCACTGGCAACCTGGTTCTCTGAATTGAATGGGACATGGCTAATGTCCAGCTCAACATACTCATATAAGAGAATCTGAGAGCCCACCAAATTGTAGACGCTGTATATAGATGCGATATTTTCATGGTTAACCTTTTTTAAACTCTCGAAATCGGCATCGTAGATTTTCCTTGCAACTGTAAGCTCGCCGTTTCTTTTCCTCGACATGAGGCATGCGTCCTCTACATTCGACAAGACTTGCATATGGGAGTAGTCGTCGGTAAGCGGCTTATTACAGTATATAATGATAACTCGACTTAGTGGTGGCATATTTTACTGCAAATATGTAGGATGTGGAAAGGTGCAAGGAGCTAGGGAGGGAAGACAGGATATACGTCTCGTTATATAGACGGTGCTGTAGTGCTTAGTTAGATTGCTATTACTGTTACCTTCGTGTTATCCTGAGTGTGAGTATTATTCGGAGGTACCTCTTGGCGCACTCTGGCGTGCCAGCAAGACTGGTTCGGACTAGGTAAACTAAAAGGGAAACTCTCTGAGGAAAGGGAGAGGTTAGGGGAAGAACGTACGAGGGGCTAGGTAGGATATAAAAGGGAGGCTTCCTGGGGGAAAAGAAGAGGAGAGGAGTGAGACCCCAATACCACACTTACGCTTTTCTGTCGGAAGTAGTTCCTGAAGCCGGCATGCCAGGATTGCAAAATAAGGCGCAGAACACATCCGTCATAAGCCCGCCTCGACCCCATATTCTCTTGGGCGTCACCTCGATGTGCGTGCTGGGAGTCTGGGTGTACTTGACATCCATGCCAACCGCCGAGGTGATGTACAAAAAAAAGTCAAGCAGAGATACAAAAGCTCCTGGAGGAGTGTCTTCGCGAACTGGGCGGCGTTCTCGTTGATCGCCGCGCCGTACCACCAATTGTTTGCCGCTGCGGCCACGGTTATCCCTAGGTCGCGCATGCCCGGATAGCCTATCAGAATGTCAGGGGCGAACGCTCTTCTCTCTAGCCCAAAGCTGGGAACAACCACATCCCTCAGTTCTCCTCGGCCGTCGATCAGTTCTATCCTGATTTTGTACACCCCTTGGGCTCCGAGCCGTCTCCCGTCGACGCTCGATAGGCCCGGGCCGTCGAACTCCTGTACCCGTTCTGGCGAGTACCGTCGCACGAAATCCATCGACGCTGCGTTCGTCACCGCTCCAGTGTCCAGGTCTACAGTGATTTCGACCTATTTCTTCTTGCCCTTTCCTCGGAGCCCTATCTTAGCTGACGCTTTAGTGCGAAGGGACTTCCCGAGTAAGCTTAGTTGTGGCAATTTTTCTAACGCAGTGGGCTGGGTCGGGTATCCTACTACGCAGAGTCGTTTCCCGACTCATCTGTGCCCAGGTTCCGCACACGCCCCGACGGGTTATCGAGGTCTAGTACCCCCCAGCGTCTCGGTTCCGAGAGTCTCGCGATTTCCCTCGGCTATTTTGCCCAGAGTTCTCTCCTCGGTCCCTTGGTTGTTTGTGGGGCGGCCGACCGGAGGCCGATCGGTCGCGGCGCTGGTGCCTGGGGTTGCTTCGGGTCGAGTCGGTCCTGTCTCGTTTCTGCCCTTTCTTTTGCTTCTCTACCTATTCGATACATCGACGCTCTACCCGGGGCCATTGGGTGCGGGCCTCCGATAGCACTTCTTCATGGTCGGAGATCGTCTTGAGGAAGGTTTTGATGGCTTCGCCTAATGGCTTGTCAAAGGGTTTCCATAGGTCGAACGCGTCTTCGGCATTTCCCATCCGCGGCAGGTCTCCGACCGCGCCCCACAGCCTCTGCCATTCCGCGCGAACTCGATTGGGTGTCGGCCCCATTGTCGTAGCTTTTCTAGCTCGAGTCGGACTTCGAACACCCTCTGCTGGGGGTCGTGGTGCAGTCCTTCCGCGAGAGGCGAAGAAGTCTTCTAGGGTGACCTTGTCGATGCCGATCAGGTCGGCGTGCGTTCTCCATTCGGGGCAGAGGTCGTCGCTGACCTTCTGTAAGGCCCACTGGATATAAGTTGGTTGGTCAACCTTTTTCTTAACTGTACGGTTGCCTTCCTTGATGGCGAGTTTCCAGTCCTGCACCTCTGCGGTGGTGAGTTTCCGCGTGAGCGGCTTCGTGGCATACGCCGGGCCCCTGGGAGCTGCGTATGATGGTTCGTTCGAATCGAGCTTGGTTTCCACGATCTTCTGCAGGACTTCTTCTCTAACTCACATCCGTTCGATCTCCCGGCGGAGTTCTCGGTTCTCAGCTTGCAGCTCCCTTTTCGAGGGTGAGCCTGTATGCTCTGTCCCCCCTGGGGAGGGTGATCGCTGTGCAGTCTGCGATCGGTCGTCGTATTGGTTCGGGTCCTCCATCGTTAGACCCATTCCCATCCAAGCGGTGTACCAACCGGTCCTCGGCCCGCGCCGGATCTATGTTTTGGTCCACCACCCTTCCGTCACCGCCAGCGGGGGAAACTGCACAGTCCTCTACCGCCGCCCGACCCCCGACTACCCTTCTCCGACGTACCCCTGCCTCCTCTCCGTGGACTTCGCCTCCCTCGAGGCCACTCGGGTTTTTTACGACTCGCTGGCGTTCTACCTGGGGCCCCATCTCGGCGCGCATAAGTCGCTTTCGCTGTGCTATGGCGCTTTGCTCTTTGGCAAGGATGAGGAGGAGAAGAAGTATCAGGCTGGGTTTAGTGTTTTCCAGGAGGCTGTGAGGATATCGGTTGGGTTGGAGGAGTGGGAGGATTTGAAGGAGACAGTGGATGTTGCTATCAAGGCTGCTACTCAGGTGGAAGGCGGCAGAAGCGCGTAGCATACGGATCGGAGGATCATGAAGAGCCCTTTTGTGGCACGAAGAGGGAGCTGTTGCATAAAGATATACGCATTACCGTTTACTTTTATGGTAAATAAATAACAAAATTCCAGTGCGCCATATAGCATTAATTCCCATCCCCATCCCGAAAGAGAGTGCGGTCCAACTGCTCTGTGCAAAGTTCCAGGGAGGCAATCTCGATCTGGACAACTTGTCGACCCTTTCCTCCTGACTAGGGGGCTTGCCACTTGCGCTTGTCCAAGCTGCGGCACAAAACCATATCGATCAACCACTACCTTGGACTTCTGGGCGAGCGTGACCAAGATCTTGTCGACTACCTAAGCGAAGAATTTGAGACTGACGGGAGAGACTCGGCGACACCACGCGCGGTCGCGGAAACTTCATTTGAGCAGATTCAGAGGCAGAATGCCTTCGCAGGTGAGCTACTTTCACTTATGAGCTTCTTCGACCAGCAGGCCATTCCAATAGAATTCTTGGCTTCCTACGCCAAAAAGCAACCTCAGGGAAGGCGCAGTGAAAAGCAGCTCACAGATGCCCTTGGGGTTCTCAAAGCATTTTCCTTCGTCACATCAGGAAAGGATCAGAGCCTCAACATCCACCCAAGCATATCCATAACCGAGAAGATGGCTGTTCGGTGACGCAATTTGAAGGCACATCTACAGTAAGAGACCCTTCAGTCTTTCCCTAGGCCGCCCGTATAAAGAGCATCGTAATAGTCCCCCTCGACATCGCAAAAGGATTTATGGACAAGAATTGTGACGTCGAAGCGCAATAATCTGGAGCCCTAATAGGAGGAGCTGTTTCTTCCCGATGTATAAACCTTAGGAACTGACTGGTTAAAGCAGCTTGTGAGGTTGTGGGCTACCTCTGTGGCTGTGGGAAGAGATCTCCAATTGGTCGGTATGTCCAGAAGATCATGGAATGGCAAACCTGCAGGGGTCTCGGAGACGTCCGAGGTTTCCTCGGCGTCACCGGGTTCTACAGGATTTGGGTGTTCGAGTATGCTATCGTAGCGTTACCCCTCGCGAAGCTCTTGAAAAAGGGAGCCACCTTCATCTGGACGGTTGATCAACAGGAAGCCATGGATTCTCTAAAGAAATTCCTCAGAGCCAATTTTAAGGGTCCTAGACTATTCCGTGGATGCCGGACCAATCTACTTGACTATTGACGCTTCGCCGTTGGGATGGGGAGCTGTTTTCGCCCAATTTTTTGAGGCAGAACAACACCCTGTAAGGTTCGAGAGCGGTATCTGGACGCCAGCGGAGCAGATCTCACACCAAGCGAGAATGTCGAGGAGTCCTAGCCGCGTTCCGCAGGCTGCGTTTCAATATCAAAAATTATTATTTAAATTTATTATATTTTAAGTTTGAGAAGTTTTTAATAGCGGGTTGTTTAGAATTTACGACTATGGAGTACCTGTTGAAAGTGGTACTGGGTCGCACCTTACGTCCACTTCGAGTTTCTAGTCTCCAAACAATTTGAATTGTACTTTCTTCCTTTTTTCTTTTTTTTTTTTTTTTTTCTTTTCAACCTTGGGCTTGATGTGCATATACAATCGAAGCTTCAGAGTTTTCCGATTCCATGTTCTTTGTTCGAGAGAATCCCGCCGGCCTCGATCGTATTGTGCCAGATCAATCATTAATCGCCGCCCAAAAAGCTCTTTGGTCTGCTTACCTCTTCATCCCCTCTCCTATCCTCAGTAGCCGCCGACCAACTTCACCACCTCATTCACACCGAGATTTTCGACGCACACAGCGGCGGTCCTCTACCATTGTCGAACAAACGAATGCCTCGGCTGTCCGCGGGTGCGGCCTATGTTTTAATCGCAGCCATGGACAATATGCATCCGCAGGAGTGGTCCACCCACTATCTCCAAATTGACCACCTATCAATCAATACAGCCACAGCTGATTTGCACAATCCTGGCCTCCCCGCCATCACCATTCAAGATACTTACTCAACTCCCATAAGTGTACATCCCCCTGTCTCCCTGCTCTTTGTTTGTCCCCTTACTTCCTTGTGGATTCTTCCCATCACTCTGATCCTCTCAGTACCCTAAATAATTCTCTTCAAAGCTACACCTCCCGACATCCACAAAGCTCAGCTCCGTGACGCTTCTCGAACCTGGTAGGTCGACCTACACTTTCCCTTTCCTGCCCGGGCTGTTCTGAGCTTTCCATCTGCTTGGAACCCGGCTTCAACCCTATATATCTTCTTCATCATTGATGTGATGTTTCTGTCTCTGCTGAGTGTGCAAAGCTGACAGCCTCGCCCTTCTAGTTTCCGAAGATCGAGAGGATAGATCTTATCCTTCCTGTCCCTCCCAACCTTACCATGCAATCCTCACCGACCTGACCGACCGATGGATCCACTGATGCCTACACAGGAGCAGCAGCTCTGCGACCTCCTAGTGATACTTCCATCTCGATACAACTACAAATACTCGCGCAGCGCCAGCCAAGAACTTCTACATGGACTTTTCTGGACTCTGGTCCGTGGGAATGCCGATTACTTAGGACTTTTCTTCCCGCCAGGCGCCGAGCTTCCATGAGGCTCAGTGATGCCCAAGGTGCTGTTGAGGGTGCAGAGTCGCCTCAATTCGGAGGGCCCTGTTGAGGCGTCATACCGGTCCCGTCCTTCTGGGATCATTCCTCAACACTGGGCGACATCCAAGCTGCCCCAGGACCGGGCGTCCTGGGTGTTGTTGGAAGAGTACTCTGTCGGCAATGGGCGGTGGCGCTGAAGGAATATGGTCCTGCATGTGAGGGGAGGGCGGCTGTCCTTGGAAGTGGCATCACCTGAGAGTCCCCTTAAGAGGGGATGCCCTCCATAGCCGGATCGCCGTCGTCGCCGCCTCCGTTGAAATCGCTGGGACCTTGTGTTCGCTGGGACGGCCATGCTAAAAGAAGTTAAGCGTTATCCGCGGATCCGGTAAGGCTTCCAAAAGCAGCGGATAGATAGCTTAAGTAGGTATAACGAGTAATCAACTCGCGTATGTCACTTAAGGAGTACTCATAGAGAGTTTTATTTGCGAGAATTTCCCAGACCTTCGAGTTAGTGTGAGCGGAGAAGCAGAACCGAGTTGTCATGTTGTGCCGTCTTTAAGGCGGGGTTTTGGTAGGAAGGTAACCAGGCGAGAATCGGCAAAGATCATAATACAGGTCTAGAAAAGCTCCAATCTCTGCGCTCAGCCTCGACGCCGTTCGAGAAACTGCCTACTATATTCGAGCCCATCTTTCGTCCTGCATCCTTCTTCGCAGCTTCAGTTAAGTGCTAGTTATGAAGTCGTGCTCGGAATCCATGGTGCGGGCATACGATTATGTCCTTGTCACGTCTCAAATAAGTCGGTGTTTGACTGAATGAAGGGCAATAAGTACCTGCTGAAAAGCACGCAAGATCAGGAGAATTTATGACTCCGTTGGACTTGCTAGACTTTAGCGAGGAGGCTTCGTTTATTATGGTGTCTTCCGAGGAATACTCTTTGTGGGTCCGGGTCCGGTCCGTCTCCTCCTTGCTCCTTCCACCTCTCGCATGTTCGTGACATCGCTAAGAGAAGGCAATAAACTCGACCAACGGACGGATGTCTGCATACGATGATGTCGAGGTCCTGGTTTGTGCCAGTACGTATTCTTCTTCTTCGTCGTGAAAGCTGGTACATGATACATAAGGCCGCTTCAGGGTCTAGCGGAGGATGGTAGGCTGCTCCGGCGGTCGGGTTAATAGGTGGCGATGCTATAGTGTCGGGGGTCCGCGGCTATAGATTCGGGTAACAAAGGGACGTGGGTAGGAAAGCGACTAACGGGTCAATGTTGGGTGGAGGAGGTGGCTCCTTCTGTTGTTCATGTTGGAGAAGTATCGCCCATCACACGAAGTTGATCGAGCCTATAAAGTTTCGATCGATATCAAATGCGGGTATCTTGCGGCTCTCTGTCTTGCATTCAATTACACTTTTACCCCTTATTACTGGCTTCGTTATATGATGGAAACCTTCGAACCCTTTTTCTTCGGACAGCATTCTTCTCCCTCTTTTTCTCTCTCTCACTCGGCCCGCTGTCTGTAAATATCCGTCCACCATTAAAGACATGTCCCGTGCTCACCACTGCTGTAACCGCACCGACATTGTCGCCAATATACACGGAAGGTACGATCATGTATATTGGCGACAATGTCGGCGGAGGTAACTGTGTACTCTTTGACCTCGGTGGGACAGGAGACTCTCGACAAGTCCTCAGCGTCGCTGTTTTCGTCGCCTGATTCATTCGTCGCATCAGTCGCGGCGCCGATATGAAACTCTGGAGGCCGAGTGAGGAGGTCCTGGTGGCTTGGCAGTCGACGGCCACTAAGAGGAATCCCCGTCCCCGTCGTCAGATTAGATAGCCAACCGAATTCAAGGAGATCTGGAAGGAATGGAAGCTGCGGAAGAAGGAGGAGGAAGCTCAGCGCAAGGCCGAGGAGGAGCGTCAGCGAAACGCCGCAGCTAACGCTGCGCAGAACCAGGTCCAAGAGCCTGGGCCAGTAGACGGTGCTCAGCCTACTGCGGCATACGCAGGATCTCGCGCTCTGCAGCTCCCTCCAATCGGTTACCAACCGAATGCCTACCATGTGAGCTTGTGCCACAGCCACGCAAGCATGTACCAGCATGGGGACTGGTATGTCGATTCCAGATAAGATTGTTAGAATTGCCTCAAACGAGGGACTACTGTTAATAGAATACGGCTCCTGGTGTGGCGCCTTCCAGAAGCCGAGTTCTTTAGAGACAGCCGAATCGATATTCTGTTGCTCAAGTGGGCTGATTCATCTCTCAAAGCTTGACTAGCTTTCAAGCTAGCCAATTCGGCCTCGAGTTGTCCTTGGAGGGACCACTCATGATTTTGCGTTTGGTGATTTGGGGACTAAGCGAAAGTCACTCTAGGGTCTTGATGACGACAGACTGAGGTTGTGGTTATAGGGAGGAGAGAGATAGAGGCAGTCATTTTATACCAAGTCAAGTTGAGGAAGGCCAGAGAGCGTAACTGACCGATTATGAACGAGGCAAGTGGCCATTGACACCATAGTAGCTAGCGGCGATGATCACCTTATGCCTGGGCCCTACGTGGACTTGCATCTCCATGTAGCATCCGGTATTCCAGGACCTAGATGTACCGTGCTATTGAGAAATGACCTGCGATCTGGATGACCGGGTGGCTAAGGGGGTGGGGCTTGATTGTTGCAAGACGTTCCCTTGGATGTGGTAGACCTCGAAGTCGAATTAGTCGAATATATGTGATCCATCGAGTGATCAGAGCGCTCGGAATTTCAGAGAATCGCCCGTTGAGCTGGTAGGCAAGAACTCGATAATCAGTTGGGTCCGCAGCCTGCGGAACGCGGCTAGAACTCCTCGACATTCTCGCTTGGTCTGATCGTAGTTCTGCTCAGCTGGCGTCCAGATCCCGCTCTCGAACCTTACAGGGTGTCGTTCTGCCCCAAAAAGTTGGGCGAAAACAGCTCCCCATCCCCCATCCCAATGGCGAAGCGTCAAGTAGATCGGTCCGGCGTCCACGGAATAGTCTAGGGCCCTTAAAACTGGCTCTGAGGAAAGCGATTTCTTTAGAGAATCCATGGCTTCCTGTTGGTCAACCGTCCAGATAAAGGTGGCTCCCTTTTTTAAGAGTTTGGTAAGAGGTACTGCTACGATAGCATACTCGAACACCCAAATCCTGTAGAACCCGGTGACGCCGAGGAAACCTCGGACGTCTCCGAGACCCCTGCAGGTTTGCCATTCCATGATCTTCTGGACATACCGACCAATTGGAGATCTCTTCCCGCAGCCACAGAGATAGCCCACAACTTCGCAAGCCGGCTTTAACCATTCCGTCTTTTCCGCTGAGGCCGTACAGTCGGCTAATTCCAAGTTCAGAAGAGTCCTTTCGATATTCTGCAGATGCTCGAGGATATACACCCTCACTCCGGGCAATTCAGGCACCTCTACATCGTCATAGTTGCTTGTTGGCCCCCTTACGACTATATCGTCAAGGTAAGCCATAGCAATGTGAGGTATGAGATCATAAAGAACCATAGTGACTATTCTCATGAACTGCCCGACAGAATTGGTGGCTCCTTGAGGCAGCGTACACATCCTCAAAAGCCCGATAGGGGAATCAAAAGCTGTCAAGTCTCTGCTAGCTTCCGCCAGAGGAACTTGGTCATAACCAGAGAATAAGTTGATGAGTGTGAGCATGACACATTGGGCCACTTGTTCCGAAAATTCTTTAGCTCTAGGAGGGGCAAAGGCATCCCTTATTGTCTTCCGGTTCTCCTGCGCCGGCAGGAACTGGCGGAGCAGAGTCGGCCGAGTACGATCAGGCGGTCACCAGGGCATATGAAAATCGCAGGGAACGAGAAGGCGGACAATCTATGCTCAGATGAGAAGGCCTACCAACTCCCAACAGACAACGAGGACGGTAGACCGACCCTGGCCGTGGTGAAGGCTGGAGCCCGGGAAATCAGACGCACACTGCAGAAGATGTGGAGGGAAGAAAGAGGCGCGAACAACCAATGTAAACAGTTACAGCCGATGCAATAGCGGAGTGGAGATTTCGAAAAGCTGTCCGAGAGAAACCCAATCCCCGGCGAAAGGACACAACTCCAGCTGCGTCACTCCGTGGTAGCCGTGCCCCCGAACAGGCTCCCGCTTCTTCAAGCTAGACTCTCCCACGAGCGGCGTCATTACAAATAGACGAGTGACCGCATAAGAAACGACGCTTGAGACCCACCGCATCTGATTCAGCGTCGCCCGTTGCGCCCAGTGAATTGCAAGACACCGAATACCGACCTACTCAGGGATGGAATCCGCCTTCCCCACGTTACCGTTCCGGTGAGATCTTGGTAGAATTATGACCTGCGCCTGACCTGAACCTGTCAGAATACGACACCGTCGGACCGTCGCAGAGCGCGTGGCGAACTGGATCGAAAGGCGACGAGTCGAGGCTATTAGTCCCCAAAGGGAGGCTGACGGATAGACGCAAATTCCACGAAGCTTGTCGGGAGCCTTTGGGCTGTGCTCGTCAGCCCCGCTTTAGTAGGCTGGGAGGAGGTGAGGGACTTGGAGGTGTTAAGCGCCTAGACTCTCGGAAACACCTTGACTCCAGGAACCATAATCTCGAAGTGACGGCCATGCAGAGCTGATGTCCACCATATGCTCTAGCATTCGTATCTACCGTTAGAAAGAAAGGAGCCCGACTCAGAGCTTACTCTGTCGTAAGCGACTTTCCCATATTTCAATATTTTGAGGGCGAGGTTACGTCGGCCTGCCCGCTGACATGGCAGATGAGGCTGGTGCGGGACCTCCCTTGCCAGAAACGTATGAAAATGGCATGTCCTGGCCGTTAAAAATCTCATCAATGAGGTGGTCGAGGACAAGCAAATAGAGAGCCGCAAGGCTGCGTTCCTCGTCCGGCATATCCCTCGAGAGCTTGTTCTTGGACTCGAGGGAGCCGGAGACGATGAGCTGGCCCATTTCAGCCCAAAAGTCGCGAGCGAGACTGATCTGGAGACCAGCCTCACCAGCAAGCCACGGTGACGAGCGGCGAACATGCCTTCACCGCCGGCAGCGACGTGGGAACGTTGGAAATTAGCCTCAACTGCTCAGAGATCCCTTCGTAGGTCGGCGGTCGGTCTCTGAGCTCGCAGTTGCGCTGGACAATGTGTGCATCTCGATCAGACGCGCCGCTGAACTTCACGTAGCGAGCGGGGCGGTACAAAAGCAGTCGATGTGAAGTAAGAAAATTAAGAAGTTCCTATAACATAAAATGAAGCCCGTAAACTTTCACCCATCAACGCGGCCCGACACACCATTATCACAACCTTCTTGCCCTCCGGCCGTATCCAACCCTGGCTTTTGGAAATTAGATACGATCTGAGATTACTGAGATTTGATTGCTATCTTAAACTATATTATTATCCTTCTTGGAATGAATATCTTTAGCTGGCCGTGCTAGGTCTTTCTGTCTCGAACAAAGCCGAAAGAATATAGAAGAGAGAGAAAAAAAACCACCGTAGTAGGATCTGGCTATCGTAACAATCTAGGTTGCCGAGAATCCGGTCGCAAAAAGAAAAAAATTAGCCCCCCGTGTTGTTGCGGATGTTATCGTATTGACTGGACGGGTACGACAGGAGATTCAGACTCTCCTCAACAGTGCTAAAGCTGTTATTGAACACCCCTATCAGGCTCTTACTTCTAGTCTGATCTCCACTCGCCTCCCAGAATACAACTCCACTGAGGCCTGTTTGCAGAATCCACTGTGCCTTGAATTCTGCGCTCTGGATATTGTCGTAAGATACGAGCTCTCTGTTTCCTGGATCGTAGCTATATGCGGCGCCGGTCGCATTATCGAACTGCTCTGAGGCCCCAGGCCGGGGAAGGTCCTTATACAACCAAATTCCCTGCTGGATCGATCCGGTTCCTAAGCCGTTATATGGCTTACCTAGGCCATCAGTATCTAAGAACGAGCGCCCGTATAGCGGAATCCCAAGATTGATTTTTGACGGCTGAATGCCGCGGTCAATGTATGCGTTAACCGCAGTCTCCGTATAAAACTTTGTGCTCTCGGGATTCTCTGCACTAGGGAACAGTGCGGCTTGATGGCCAGTTGTCGAATCCCATCCTCCGGCATAGTCATAAGCCATTAGGTTCCAGGCGTCTAAGAGGGCGTCCATGGCGGGTAAGTCCATAGTCTCGTAGTTCTGGGAGCCGGCTGGGCTAGCAACGGTTAGCAAGAAGTGATAGTTGTGCGCATGCTCAGCTGCGTAATTGTCTAATGCCTCGCGGCATGCCTGAAGCAGCAAAACATAGTCCTGTGCCTCCTGAGCATTTTGGGGATATTCCCAATCGACATCTAGCCCATCAAATCCCCAGTCCGCCACGAGCTTAACAGCACTTGACGCAAAGCGTTTCCGTCCAGCTTCGGTTGAAGCAGGCAAGGCAAACTTTGACGAGTAGGCCCATCCCCCAATGGAGAGGAGCAGCTTCAAGTTCCTGTTTTGCCTTTTTAAAAGGTTTAATTGCTTTACACAGCCGTACACATTGTTGCCCGATTCGCTCCATGAATCGTTGTCATATCGTTTCTCAATGTCTGCCCATGAATCCGACGATTTTCTAAGTTAATAGCATTAGCATGTGGGGTGTAATGGAGGAAAATAATTATCCTAACACTTCGCCATCAGGTGCAATATCGGCAAAGGCGTAAAGAACGTGTGTAATTTGATCTGCCGGTAGGTCGTAAGGCTGGTAATTCGCGCCGTATATACCCCTGCGTCAATGTATTAGTTTCTATGTATGTGAGACATCACGCCGTCGTACCAATTAGTGAAATAGACCGCTATTTTATTCCCAGTGCCTATCGCATCGGTTGGGATAGGAGATGGAACCTGTTGAGAGGTGCCGAAGCCTGCCGTTGTCGCAACGGTGATTGTTGTAGTCACGGTCGTGGTTGTGGTCGTGGTCACCACTGCGAGCGTGCAAAGGAGCAGAAAGCAAGTTAAATCGCAGACCATTTTCTCGGACTTGCCTACTATGAGATAGTTTTCTATGTCCCTGGATTAATGCGAAGCGGTCCTTTAAGTATGCGAGCCTCTGGGTTCGGGTGCCGTCAATGGTAATTACTATATTTGGGAGGGGTCTTGTTCATCTTTGGTACCATGGCAAGAGACTCGCGTGGGTATATGAACCGACGCTTAATATACGCTGGGTAGGGCGACGGGCGGAAGCGCCGGCTGTTGTTCCGTAGCCGTTAACTAATATTGGGCAGGTGTTGTACTCCCTTAGGCATCAACATTATACACCTCTTATAAAATAACCAATACCTCCAAAGTAAATGTACTATCTTTTGTCTAACCGCGATATCGTGACTTGGTGTGAAGTTCGGCAGGTCAGAGCAGCCAACACCGCCAACAAGATACGGCGATAGTATCGACAAACGTCCTGCATCCATCGCGTGGTTAGCCCAGCACAACACCACGCCTGCCTGGGCTGAGACCGCCCGAGCCAAGGTGCGCATCCTTAGCTACTTTCCCCGGTACAAGAGTGATCCTGATGGCCCACAGTACCAAGATTTCTGCCGCACGAAGTTGATGCTCCATCACCCCTTTCAGAATCAAGTTGATGAGGTTTTGGTTATCAAGGGTCAGAGAAGGGCCTCCTTTTGTGAGGCTTATGCTATCTGCTTGGAAGTGTGTAGTCATGCAAATGATTACTACCATCCGATTGATCCTCCTGAGAACCTTGATGCCCTCGAGGATGAAGATATCCCACCCGACGGGGCACTCAATGGCTGGGACGGGCTTGCCCAAGCTCGCCCCGAGCGCCAAAATAGCGCTACGCTATTCGACACCCTTGGTGTCCGACCCGAGGCCCTTGACTATGACTGGAGCCCCCATGTTGGACGGTACGCTGATCAAGAACTTGGCCCTCAGTGGTGGAACAGGGGTGGGCGTAGGTATTCGGGAGGAGAAGCCTACCCTGAAAAGGACTTCGTCGAGGCCTTGTAACTTTTCCCCAGCTTCTTCGGCTAATTTGGGGAAGAGGTAGAACGGGCACGATGGGCGGTAATAGTTCCATGGGAGGCTCTATAGCATTGGATTAACGAGGAACGCTCCGCGAGACCAGTCTGGGATGACCATTTGCCTTATCTAAATCCTTACTTCTAGCAGCAACAGGACCCCTCCTGTGATCTGGGTCACTCCCACGAGTAAAGCTGTTGGATTTGTGCAACAACATGAACGTCAAATAACCCACAAGGACAAGTCAGGTCACAAATTTGAGCGGCAGCTCAATAGAGTAGGTTTTATAACCCACTTCACATTTTGTTGGCCGAGACCCAAACTAGTGCTCGAGATTCGGGGTGGACTATGTAGGGGACAAGGTGGTATTATCATATTATGATGGTAGAAATTTGCGACTGATCTTGGCTAGGCCCAATGTACAGATACCCACAGGGTGGTGGCGGGGCTTCCATGGGGTATAACTTATAAGTTCCCCGATGGAGGTACCTAGTTGTACCTTGCTGGTTTACAGCACAAGGATATGTTCCCTATCTCCCTGGATTTATGGGCTCTCTGTTCCTCAAGGATGCTGCTGCTTCCCTCAGTATGACAGACAGCATCCGGATGTGGCAAGTCCCTTGCGCTAAGGTCGAGCAGCATGCTCCGCGAATGCCCTCGCATACGAAGGCGATATATCAGAACCGCATTACTTGACTCAAGAGCCTGGGACATACGGATCGCCGGTTAGCGGCAACGGCCTGGCCGTAGTGGAACGCTAAGCTGGCCACGCGTAGAAGGATGGGGCGCCCGTTGGGTGCGCGGGGCCACCGGCTAACGTCCATCCGCCCTAACCCTTCGCGGAAGTCGAGCATCCACGGCGAGATGAACGGCCACGCCGACTTCCTCAGGCTTTCCATGGTGTCCAGCGGGCCGAGCACGGCCGGGGGCAGCACCCGGGGGTTCCCGGTGAAGTAGCAGTTGCCCAGCCGGTCCAGCGCCGCCACCGCCTCGCACAGCGCCACCCCCAGGTCACGGTTTCTATCTCGCCGAGCGCAATCTGGAACAGCGCCGCGAACGAGCAGAGCACCCCCGGGACCACGGCGGGCTGGAAGCTGCGGAGAGGGCGGTGTAGATACGCGAGTCCTTGAGGAAGAAGCGCATGAGCTGGAATATGGGGTCGAGGACGCTGGTGAAGTGGCGGTGGCGGCGCCGGAGCCGCGACGCCTGGGCGGAAACGACCTGCTCCATGCGGAAGGCGAGCTACTCCTGCGCCATGGCCTCCTCAATACGTCCCCGCTCGCGCGCGAAGGGTATGGACGATCCGGGCCGGCTTGGGGAGTCCCCGCCGCGGAGCTTCCTAAGGAGCCGCTCCTGCCGCCTCCTGATGACGGCGCCTCGGTTGGCTTCGGAGCGCGGGAGCGTCAGGGCGCCGGTGGCGATGCCTTTCGTGGCGAGGAGGTCGTCCGGACGGCTGCGGATGGCGCGTTTGATGTCGGAGTAGCCCTGGAAGAACCCAAACGACCGGACGGCCACTCACGAGGTCGGTACCTGCATTTCTCTAACCGAGGATGACGTTTGGTTAACGAACTTTTTAGAAAGAAACTGCGGTGAAGGACCGTGATGAGCTTGGTTGTAGCGGCAGGGAAGTGTTTATGATTGGTTGTAATCCGAGGAGGAACCAGACCATGATTCTCTGATCTCCCGCCAAGTCCCAAAGCGGACCGACCAGAGGCGTACACAATTCTCCACGCAATACTAGACTTCCGATTTCTGACTTTGAGAATTCATAATGGGATCGAGGAAGGGGTGGGTGGTTTTTTGGCTTTTTTAAATTCGAATCTTGGTTTGCTGAATTCAAGTGTACGGTACGAAGTAGAAGAACTGTGATATCTGAGAAGGTGATACCTTCAAGGCCGGGGATTTGAAAAACTCCAATCTAACAATTTAACCAATCTCACAATTAATTAATCTCATAGCCAGGATCTCTCTAAATCTTCAGAATATTCAGTGGCTTTCGGGTAGAGAGATATTCCTAGACAGTACCCACCATAAAGCCTGAACTAAACTTATGAGGTATTACAACATGTCGGACGCTAACGTGGCAAACAATGCTAGTTCGCGAGCAGCAAAGGAGTATATTGGTTAGGATATCATCTGTTATCGCCGGCACAAGTTTGTCTCCATTGCCTGGTTGACATATTTGAGCGAGCGGGCATACCTGGCCACCATGGGGGAATATATATTTCCATGGAGACTAGGCAAGGGTGTCGGCAGGGCTAGACCTCTTTAATTCGTTGACATCGACATCGAAACCCTCCATTCTCGTCGTCGCCACATCGCACACATTGCTTCAAGTCAACGATTCGCAGCTTGAGGGTGTACCGGAGCCCCTGCGTAGACTGACCCTTCATCCTCGCACCAAACCAGCCTGGCCGTTGTTAAAGGGCAGAGCAACTTACGCAAAAGAGATCATCATTGATAGCTAGAGTAGCGAAATACCATGGCCTTCCAATTCCGCTGGCCCCGGAATACATCAACACGGAGCTACGGCCCTGGAGCATACTAACCACTGATATCTATGTAGTGCCTTGCGGCGGATCAGCCTGCTATGCAAAGTCCCTTCCATACATCCCCTTACATCAATACTAGCAGCATCGTCCATCGCTCACTATGCCTACTGGACCGAGTTTTGATTAACCGTGCCCGGGGCACTTCGATCTCCCCGGATGCCTCTAACCTGCTTTACAGCACCAATGGGTTTGGCTGGCGATGGGGGATTAAACTCGTTACAGACTGAGTCGCCTTGCCGGGGCAGGCCTAGGAAGCAGCCGAGCATTTAGGACATAGCTGGAATATTAGAAATTCAAAAGTTCCTATAACATAAAATACAGCCCGTAAACTTTCACCCATCAACTGCCGCCTAAGACACCACACAAAACGGTCGACACGTGAATCACAACCTTCTTGCCCTCCTCGCTACCATCTCTTCTAATAATAGAGGGGTGGCTGCTCGGTGTCTCGATGTTGCACGGCACTCGCTGCCACAGGATGGCCGCTAGAGAGGAAATTATCTCTTCTACTAACTTGTGCTTATCCACGTCTGCCACGGCATTGTCCTTGTTTGAGCCTTCCTCGTCGTCGATTCGGATTAGGTACTTCTTGGGCCAAGATTGTCCTTCGTGTGCCTTCCTCAAACCGGGGGTCGTCTTCATTTGCCGAACAGAGCGTGCTGCAAATTTTATAGTCTGGAAACGTTCGAGCATGTGGGGAGCCTGTCTCTGTATGCGGGCTGCGCCATCATTTTGAACCAACAGGTGGACTAGCTCTGTATTTGCTTGCTTAACCGAATTGCCTTCGATTTTGACGCATACAGGGTCGAAATGCGATATAAATGTAAGGCTCTCGCTGGGCGTATTGATATATGGGTTCGTCATGCAAATGGATGATGTTTGGTACCCGCAATTCTTGTCGTTTCGAATATTGGAATATAACACGCGATTCCGAAAACGCACGAGCCCAGCCACAAACACGCCCTCCCGCTCAGCCATTACTTTAAGCAGGCATCTACCGGAGTTGCGAAAGTCGTCGTCCAGGAAGAGCTGCTTGCCCGTAGGTCCAAGGCCCTTTGATCCCATTGTGTTCTTGAAACCGCTTTCCGTCAGGGTACCTGCGTGTGGCGTCGCGATCGTGATGAAATTATAAGGCTCGATTCTTTCAAACCATTTCAAGTGTTGCATAATGCCGACCAGGTAGCGCCCAATTAAGCCACCTATTGAATATCCAATGATGCTAATTTTCTTTACTTCGCCAATGTTGGCAACTTCCCCCTCCAAATTCTGCATCACTACCTCGGCGCATTGGTCAATCCCAGTGTATGTCATAGATCCTTCAATATTACCACAGTTCCACACCACTATGTTGAGACATTTGAACTGACGAAGGACTTCCTCTAGGTACCAGAGATCTTTGCGCTCCCCGTTTAGACTATAGACGTAGTTAGCCTAAATACCGTTTAATAAACTGTTAGAGGTTATTTACCCATGAAGAATGACGAATAGATGAGCCATTTTGCGAGTCTGTGCGCTGATAAAATAACGGAATGGGCATTCCAGACATTCCACGAGATCGAGGTGGGATAGACTAGCGTTCATATAAGTGCTCTCCGCTACGCACCTGAGAGGGTAGATGAATGATCGCCTTGAATAGGCCCAGCATTCCGTCACTTGACTCAAACTTGCCATCCAATTCCAATAAGAACTAAACAATCTAGCTATCTAGCAATCATCAACTGTGTGCCGCAGGAAAATCTAAAGGCAGTTGCAGCTTGTGGATTTCAAGTAGCAATCTCTCATTCTAGCTAAGCTATGATGAACGAAAGGATCTGTGACGTAGTGTCCCGACGTTTTGATTGCAATCTTGCGATCTAGCATGCGCTCTAACTAAAATCCTTGCTCTATTCTGATCCTGAGCGGGCTTTCCGGAAATGGAATGATTCTACAATTCCTAACCTAACTGTCAAGCTGAGAGATGCACCAGAGAAAAACCGCTTTCGAAGAAGAATACGGAGATAAGTGCGGGACAGACACTAGTGTAAACTCGATCCAATATCCGTTTCTCAAGTACAGCTCCCCAGGGCGCTAGAAATGAGTAAAAGAAAAGCCCGACTGCCCTTCTTCCCTCGCCTTACGTAGCATGCCATCATTTGAGGTTTTTGAGGGGGTGGGGATTGATACGGCCTCTGGCTTGGCTACACTGTTTGTGTTGGTATCGACTAGGGAGGAAACGGAGGAAACGTATTCTTTCTCCTCAGGTCGTGCGGGTAGGCCTTTTGTCTTTCAGCCTCTTGGAAGATCGAGGCGGCTCTATTGCGAACCAGCTTCGCTGAGGGTCAGTGCTCCTTTTTATCCCTTGGCAGTGGTCCACTTCATTATTTTTTTATTCTGTTTCTTTGAATACTATAAGTGCGGAAACTGGGTATTGTTCATTTTTATACCTGAAGCGTGAGGTTTTAGCATGGCTGCCGCCGCGTACCGCCTTAGTACTAGTATCTAAAGCAATCTAACAATTTAACCAATCTCACAATTAATTAATCTCATAGCCAGTCTCGTTACGGGGGAAACGTAGGGGGCGGAGGCAAAGAGTATTAGGGTTACATCGGTACTGGTTAGTGAGCCGGGCGCTTGACCCTCGTCACATTGATTGATTGATTGATTGATTGATTGACTGACTGACTGACTGACTGACTGACTGACTGAGTGACTGACTGAGTGACTGACTGAGTGGACTGAGTGACTGTGAGTGAGTGAGTGAGTGAGGCATCAATTGATTAGCAAACATAAAAGGGCTCGAACACCTACTGTTTACGCCCATTTTGTCGTCCTCTCATTAGCTTTAGGATTATCTTCTCAACTTACAACCCAGTATCTAATTTCTCCACATCATTACACGATAGAAGAAAATAAGAATATCACAAGAGAGCCCATCCCCGATTCCGAGTTCATCAAGTCTCTTCTTCCTCTGTTCATCCCTCTACAACTACATATTCTGATGGAAGCTCATTAGCTCCAATCATGGCCTTGGCTGGTGTGGTCTATCTCGCTCGGCTCTTTTTTTTCTGGAGCGTCAAGTCTCACGCTAGAATCTCCCATCTGGAACAGTACGTTTTGAGGACAGCCGAACCACGCTCCGTTGCTATTGTTGACGGATTGCCCCTGCCGGGCGAGGTAAGCAAGTTGCGATCCTGTATGAGGCGGGACACAAACACTGATGATGGCCACCAGGATTGGAATTACGGCCTGAGAGAGGGAATCTACCATACAGGTGGCTGCACTTGGATTCGTTTCGGCGTTTCTAGAATTCAAGATACAAAAGGAACGCACCAAGAGATTACATGTAGAATCTCGTGCATCGGGTTCTCTTCAGGTAAGTAGTTCAGGTATCTACAGGGGGGAGGTACTGACAAACAATAGAAAAGGCTTTCAAGCTGCTTGGGGATGCGAAGGCACACTATCGAGGTCGACGCCATTTGCAAGTTAGGCATGCGCATATCGCCGGTTGGAACACTGTATGGAATTCCCCCAACACTGAAAGGGTACGACCAATCCATACCGTAGTTCTCGGCAATCAAGGAATGCGAGACGATATTTTTCGGGATCTGGAAAGATTCCTCTCGAAGGAGACAGAGACGCTATACCGGGCGAAAGATCAAAAGTATCAACGAGGATACATTCTCCACGGCCCTCCCGGGACCTGCTCAACATGGCAGAGTACGTCTCTGGCGGGAGCCTTCGACAGGTTTTCATCGCTCTGGAGGATCTCGATTCAGCCTCTCTTAACGAAGGAGCTGTTTCGGTTTATGAGAGGAGCACGACGCTGGTGGGTCTGCTGAAGGTTATTGATATCACGGCAAACGATCCCAGTAAAATACCCGGGAAACTGCTCCGTGAGGGAAGAATAGATTACAAACTTAAGTTTGGGCGACTCAATGGCAAGCGGAAAAGCTTTTCGGAATCTTGTGGCGAATTCTGATCTGAGCGTGCAACGGAATTTGGGAAGCTCATCACCCTCGAGGTTATAGCTCCTGGTAGTAAATGATCTGGGCGAACATGCCGGTACCGGTGAATGCAGCAAGATCCTTAAAGAGACCCGAAGGGATGGGTCGAAGTCTTGGCTCGTACACGATCTCCTCTACGTCTCGACCCGTTTTCTGCGCTAATCTCTTGCGATACGTCATCTCGGCCTCTTTACGCTGATTCTTATTGTAGTGCGCGATGTAAGGGTCAACCTTCAACCTCCTCAACGTACTCCGTTCGCAGTTCAAACATTCCCACGTCCGACACTCCCTCCGGCGCCATAAAGGTCGTCATCAATTCCAAGACTTGGTGGAAGTCCTCTTGCTCTTGATACCTGTCAGGGAGCTTGTTGGTAATCTCGTTGAAGGAAAGAGGCTTGAAACAGAGGACGTGAATCAGGTCCCGGCGGATAGAAAGAAGCGTCTGGTTGGGCTCACCTTCTGGGGGTATCAAGGATGTTCGGTCACTGAGGAGCACAATCAAGAGATGAAGCATATCCTCCATCACATCGAGATGCTGGGCGTCGACTTGGGACTCGGACTTGTGCTTAAAAATACCCAGTTTTCCGAGGTATTATGTTTTCACGTTATCGCGGTTTGCCCGCTAGCATCAGAAGCGATTCTCTGAATTGAATTGGGTGCACGAATCTAACAATCTAAAAATCTAATAATCTAACGGCGACGTTCGATCCCGACCGCTATCCCTACAATGCACCCTTCACATACCAGGCCTCTTCTAGAATTGCCCGGTCAACCGCAGCTACATGCTCTTCGGATATACTTGGCCTTAGATAGATTGCCCTGTATTGTTATTAAACAGTTTGAATAACCTAATAGACACGTGTATAATATCGTTGATCGAGATTAGTTGTCTTTCTATGAATTCCCGGGCTTAATAAGTCCTGTTCTAAGCAAACAGGAAAAGTGCTACCCTGCTTGGGAAGACGGACGTGTATGTGATAAATGACCCCGAGGAGTAAACAATGGCACGAAACTCCGAGACCTCTATCGAAAAGAAAGATGTAGCTCTAGTCGAGAATCTACTAGGGTTGACCTTACAAGCGCTCAGTGGACTACACAAAGAACGAGGCTACCTTCTATGAGGACGCAAGAGCAAACTTCTGGCGCGATGCCTCGCGGAGGAGGGAAACATATTAGTAGAATACCTTGAGGCCCTGAGCTACAAGTAGGTCCCCCATATCCATCTACGAGGAAGCATTAATATGAACACGGGAAGATGGGCTAGGACAATGACTGCTTGTACTGTAGAGGTGGAGCAGCACCGGCAAGGAAGACAGATCATGCATAGACACACAGACTTGCCGAAGGACTGCTATTTTTATAGCCGTCTGCGAAACTCCAGGTATTAGGACAAGAGAGTTTGCGGCGTATTTTATGATATCCATTCGGAGTAGTCCAACGGGCTTTGCCATCGGATCATTAGTTCTATAGCAATCTACCCAATATAAGAAAAATGCCCCGCATCGTATCATAAAGTATAGTACACGCGACTAAAAGTGCCTGTCGTAGGATATATTAGTACGACCTGAAGGATGGAGAGGATATGCAACAAGGCCGAGGTGCCAATGTCCCCCCGGAGGGGGACCTACCCATATCCCCTTAAGTTTGATCTGAAGGGCAAGTGCCCGCTTTGGTTCCCATTTTAGTTGGTCAATCTCTTTCGAGACGTGGCGCTGTTGTGACCACACTCGTGTGCCTCGTCTACACCGTATTATCACCTAGTTAGTGCTCAGGTAGTAGATCGAGTAATAGTCGGGAGCGTTCATACAGCCTTCGGGAAGAAGGGTTCTCAGCCCTCCAGCGACACTCGGGCGCTGAATGCGATAGGACGTACCGAAGCGGAGTTGAGCCGCCAGCTGCAGTGCGGCCAGTCATTCCTCACGGTATCATAATCGAACCCCCCAACGCCCACACGGAGGCTGACGGCGGCGATGCGTATCTGACTCAGCAATGCAGCAATGAAGAATCGAGACTTTGGATAAACCACATCTCGCGATTCTTGCTCGATCCTCCTTGTTCCTCGCCCAGCCTGCCGGCCTCCACACGTGGCTCAAATTTTCTCGATACACGCATCCGACACATGCCAACCAGCGCGTCAATGGGGAATCAAGGCGCTATCATTATACTCTCATCGAACAAGGGTCTCTATGATATCGTGCGCGAGACTGCCGGCATCGGCCTCTTCATTCGACCCACTTCGTGGACCGACAAGCACAACTGCACTCAACAAACGGGTAGATCGCCCCAAGATTGCTTACCTGAGTGCTGGAGGCCTGGCGCAAAGTGGCAGGTCGTTATTGACAACTGCCCAAGCCAACTGCTAGCTGTTGCTGAAATGGATTGCAGCCCGCCCGCTCACCGCACAAATGGTTCGGCCAATGGTTTATGGTATTTCCTGCAAGAAGCTGCTGCAGAACCCGGGCAGGAATGGACAGACGTCGGAACTGTTGATCAATGGGAAAGAGCTAGATCATGGAAAAAGGAGGTTTCCAAATAGGGGGAGATCGACCCCATGACATATGTCAAGCCGGAATAGACAGCAGGACGTCACCAGTAATGAGGATCAGTAAGAACTGAAGTAAAAGAAGTCGATTGAGTAAAAGAAAGACTAATAATAATCAGAGAGAAGGGGGGGTTCCATCCTGCGTTGCTCAAGGCGTGGGGTGGAAGGCGGCCGTTCGTGGCGAAGGAGAGTCTTCGCCTGCCAAGGTCTGAACGAATCTAGTGTGGCTAATGGAATGGACACACATTTTGCTTCCCCCCTCATCCGTTTTTTGTTCCGTAAAGCGCAGCCCTCTTCTCGAAACCAGGGACCATAGTTTACACAGCTGACCCATCAGCGATAAGAGGGCGCCCATTGGGTAAAACCTAGGGGAATGCGCCATATTGAGGACTGATATCTCTCCGATATTCGAAGCTCCGAGAACCACCGGCGATTGATTGCAGGTTGTTAGATTTGTTGAGTGTTAGGTTGTTGCATGGTATTGTCAATCTATCCCGATCCCCTCGGGTCTACCGTGACAAATGCTCATCAATACATTAATTGTTAGTTGGTTTGCTAGCTGATTTATCTCCTACTAAGACGAACTCAGGCAATGGATATCATACCGAATTCCAAGGTAAAGTACTGTAGGTCTCCTAATGTATAATGCTCAAAGGACTGTATTGGCAGGTCGCTCCGGGGATTGAGCCATGCGAATATCGTTGACTTGGAGCAATATGTGAGATGTGAGGACGAGTTATAGCTCACCAGCATCTGCTTACTAAGGTCGCAGCTAGATCCGGCGCAGCAGAAAAACAGGGGCAATGCCAATCCCCAGGGCGCCCTGATCCCAGTGGGGCACTGTAGGCATTGTCGCTATGCATTCGGTGAGTCGGTGTCCTGGTCTTCTCGACCTTGACACGGACACGCTTCTTGGACAGTGTGTTGGCATCGCTGGAGCTGCCCCCCTCCTCGCCCTTGACCTTTAGCTTACAGCCTACTAGAAGAGGGAAATCGAAGCATATCAGCACAGCAAGGAAGAACTAGCATGCACAAGTTCGCCTATTTGCCATGTTAGCTTCAGGCATGTTGTAATACAGAAGGAGGAATAGATCGGGTGTTCAACTTACGCGTCCAATCTCGATCGACTGATGTAGAGAGTTGAGATCCAATTCTTGCCCCGGCAGGTCACCCCATCGGATGTGTATATAGTATGGGTATGCCTGACTCGGCGCACGCCAAATCCACCACGGATCACTACCGCTCGCACATTCGCCGCATCCTACTAGCCCCTCCCCTTTACGAAGTCATAAAGGGGGGGAAAGTCAAATTCAAGAATTATTATAACAAAGGAAATTTCAACTAGGGAACGGGGGACAAACACGGAATAACAGGAGTCAATCTTTTTAGACAAAGGAAATTAAGTAGCGCTTGTTCTTTTCAATACAAATCGTCATCCTAGCTCATCGCGATAATCCTCGTATTCGTCTTGATTCTTAACCTAGGGGAGTCGGATTTCGATATTGTGATTATGTTCTTCAGGGTGAAATTGCGGTCGTCGAAGTCGGGCCAACGTCTCATGTGAGCGGTTTCTTCATTCCCATTTCGTGATTCTGGCCATGGCTCGTTTTCTTCATCTTTGTCCATCGTCACCCGGTCGTCCAGAGTCGTGTAGAACCGCTTTACTCTGTGTGAAGGGTGGAAACAAACTCATCAAGGCCTGGCGAACATGGCAATTCGTAGGTTCATCATTTCCCTACATATAACCTGAAGACGCCGATGGGTATTACCTGTTCAAATCACAGATACTCCGCAGAACATCCTCAACCTTCGAATAGCTCGAGCCAAGAAGCACACCCGGAAGCGTGCTTGTGTGAGGTGCACAAAGCGTAAGAGGAAGTGTGTAGGATCGAAGCCGAATCCATGTGATTATTGCATGAAGAATGGTTTGAAGTGCGCGTATCGCACTGATGGTGAGGAGACATAGTGGGATGAAGATCACTTGTAACATTATAGAACTTCCTAGATTTTTTGTTGACTCGCCCGCCTTTTTCTCGCTCGGCCTTCGGTTATTGACGTGGCGCAAGTGAGATATGCTACTGGGCTGCTCCTGTCAAGGGTAGTCACTGCCTTAGCTACTCTCCCTTCTCAAAGTCGTCACACGCTCCTCCGACGCCTTCCAGAAGAAACAGGAAGCCGGTACTCTTGGCCAAGGCGTTAGCCTCCTAGGCATTTTCTTTAGGATGAGTAGAAGGTTGATAGGTGTCACCCAAGACCCAGGGGATGATCCACGCACTGGAGACAAACTTTACCTGTGATAGGAGACAGCTGAGGAGCGACGCAATGCTGGCAACGAGGTGGAATTAACAACTCATAACTACCCCGGACAATCTTTACCAAATATGAGCCTTCGTCTGCACCGTGAAGTTCCAGATTTCTTTCTCTTGGAGTTTGCCTGTAGAATTGTGGCCATTTTCGTCATCACCTTTCTCCATCTCTTCAGAAACGGTTGTCATTTGTGAGGTTGTTCGATCAATCAATCAATCAAGGAATCGAAATCACCCGATGCTTAAGCATAGTCTCATAAGATCACTTGATTGATTTGATTGCGAGATTGCTCAGGGCAGGGACAGCCGGTAGTGGCGTTCTAAGCGATAACGACAAGATGAAAAGTCTGTGCAGCTGCTTGAGTTGCGGAGGTCGATGACAGGTACGGGGACATAGAATTGCAGCGAAATGCAATAAAACGAGATTGTTACGAACCTCCTAGTCCCCCAAGGTGTGTCTCAACCCTGTGTGTGAAGATCTGTACTAGATCTGTGGCTGACCTCTTCGGCATGGCACCTATCTGTTGTGGGTTGCAGACCCCCTCTTGGATTGCTCGGTACGCTGTCCTCCTCGCCGCTGCCGTCCCCAGACCTTTGCCTAGGACGTCTAGGAGTTGGATTGGCCTGTATGCTTTTGGCGAGGCGGGGTCTCTCCCGGGTTTGTCGATCATGATAATGTCCCCTTCCCGGAATGGGGTTGGGTGGTTGCCCCATTCCCTGCACTTGTTAAACAGGCTGGTGACGTTGTCTTCGATGTCTGCCCATATCCTTTTCAGGAGTGGGATCGAGATGTTGTCCCCGGCCGGGGCTGTGGTCGACACGCCTATTGTATCTTCGGACTCCGTCTCTCTAGAAAGGGGGGTCGGGTTCCATCCGCCTCCGGGGGACTACAGGGACCTCCCATGATTTGGGATGTTCGTCTTCTAGGCTAGCTTCGCTTCCCGGAGGGCCTCGCCTTTGTCCTTGCCCCTGTAGTAGGTTTTATCCCCGTATGTGATGGGTGGGGCTTGTAGGCCTGTTTTCTTTCGTCTCCATCTGAAAACAGCGTACATGTCCGTATCCCTCTTGATGTCTTCGATCCTCCCTCGCCAGTACTGTCGCTGCACCACCCGTACTGTCCTCTTGAACTTGGTGTCCCTTTCAGGGCCCCCGCGCCGTCTGCAGTCCAGCACCGCCCTATGTGTCCACCATGGGTTCCTGTTTGGGGCTGTTCCTTTGCACTTCCTGCCTTACCTCTCTAGTGGGCCGGTGACTGCCAGTATCAGGTAGTTGGCTTAGGGGTTGGCGGTCGTGTGGACCTCTTGGGCCTCGGTAGTAGTCTAGGCACGACTGGGTTTTGTCTGGACAACACAGTGATGGTTCCTTGGCGCCTCCTGTATTATTCCCTAAAGCGACGTCCGCGCAATGGAAGCCACAATACAAGGCTTTCTGCGAAGGGCACCTTGTTGACCAGTAGGATATACAACGAAGGCCTTATTGCAATCAAAAAATATATAACTAATCCAAGCGAGTAATATCAGTAGCGCAAGTCTCTCTCCTTTCCTCATCCGTCGACTGCATCCGTTGACTCTGCTGCAGCCATTGCTGCGGCGAGAAGGGTATTTGCCGAATTATTGTCGGCATGGCTAGGAGTCTGAGGAGCCATGATTACTCGAGGTTCAATGTGTTTGTTAGATTGTGGACGTTACAATGTAATGGGCAGTATCGTAGATGTTACAAATACCTTGATCGAGTGTGGTTGTGTCTTTGGGTCGTGGGTCATGAGGAGCGGGGCAACAGCGTGCCCGAGCGCACGCTCCCGAAGAACGTGTATGGCCTCTTGGCAGATTCGCCACTATCTCGGATTTTGAGGTGGAAGGATATATTGGCGTAGCCTGAGTGTAAGGACAACTGGCGTAGGGGCTATTAGTATCTCAACTCCCCGCCGCCACCATCGACGTAATTTAGAGGAACTCACTCCTTATACCAGCTTGGCCACCATCGAACAGCAAAGGATACACCCAGACGAAGAAGAAGGCGGCCAAGCCACCGGCATCAAATTGTAATCAATATGACTATCAAGTGGCCCCCGGCACATCAAGTATCCAGGCCGCCTACCCCAAGCTGGACCGCTAACTGCTCGGCTCCGACAAATAATGTCTATTAGTAAAGCTACTTTCTAGATCTGCTGGCTCGTCATTCAACAGCGACACATGCCGTCCACATGCGTCCTGGATGTACATGGTTAGGTGGCTCAGCGGTGGGGGGGTGGCAGAATGGGTGTAGGAGGTGGGTATTCGAGCCCTTATATGTTTGCTAATGGGATCACGTTGCATCTGTAAATAGCTAAAAGGCTCATAAGTTTGTGAGGTTGTTCGATGAGGCAACAATCCATCAATCAACATACACTTCAGCACCTTACACTCATCGACGGGTCTTGGGACATTTCCAACCCTGGGAAAATGGGATTTTAAAACTTGGTAGATGTAGCTTCTAGAATTTTGTCCTAACAAGTCTTCAGTGACGATGATAAGGTAGCGCAGGGAGCGGTGAAGCTTCTACTATCTACTGTATATAGATGCCTAGACCAGAGTGAAAATAGTAGTAGTAGACTATTAACAACCAAGAAAAGCTCGGTGAGTCGTTGATAGAATTTTATCAAAAGGCCACTACCGGACGATCCCGCGCTGCAGCTCGGCGTTAGATATTGATGATGGGGGAACCCCAGTCAACTGTTCTGGGTCACTTGTGGACCACTCTGGCCCCAGCTCGTAGTCTCCCAGCAGCCCGAAACATATCTAGCGTGTACCGAACTCACGTTGGCAAGAGCCTGCCCACTAATCGATCGGGGGCAGCTGCGGAGCTTGGACCTGGTTTTGAGAAGCATTCTTGCACCGAGCTTCCTTTTCCTTCTTACGCCTGGTAAATGCCGGCACCCCGGTGATTTATAACTTGTTGCAGCTGAGGCTGCGTCGCGACGGCTAGACAGCCTAGATTGATTGGCGAAGGCGATTCTTACCATATATGACAAGACTAACCTTCGACGGCTTCAACTAACAGCTGCATAAATCCGGCGAAGAGGCCTAGCCGTTGCAGGTAGTAGAGGTAGGATAACGGAGAGGCTCGGTATCTGACGTCCCGACGCCTGCCTCTGGCTGGGCACTGCGACGAGAGCAACTTCGCACCGGTGCTGATGGACTGCAGTTATGTGGAATGGTCTTTGGGGAGCAACCGTAATATGGGAACAACCGTGCTGAATAGATAACCGTGAGAGCTGATATAACCGTTAAATAACCGTAAGAGGGGGTATAAGGGTGATATAACCATTAAGCCTGCCCGCATACTACAAGGAAAAGGGAATAGCTCGGTTAATGGTTTGTAGCATTTCCTGAAAGAAGCTGCTGCAGAACCCCTGGCAGAAAGTCAGTTCATGTCTTATGCCCATGAGTATAGAGCCTCTAGCGACCTACCCAGGTTGGCCGGCATTGCGCAGACACAGTCCGGAGTTTCTTCGATGCCGGGTTTCGTGTCGTGTATCACAACAGCTCTATAGGTACGAGAATCTAAACGCTACAGCACCACGGCAATATGAATTCCCCTAGGAAAGAAAGATTTACAGCAAGTGTTCGCCTAATGGGGGCACTATAACCCCGCAAGTGTAGTATTCGCAAAGAGCGGTTTCTGTTTTCCCAGCTCTAGCCTTGTTAGCCGTAATCTCTCCGTAACAGCCCTGGCGAAACCAACGATACCAAAAGTACTAGTTCAGCGGCTTCCTGTGTTGTGGTGACCCATGATTGAAGTTGGATCGGCTGAAATGGCCATGTGGTTTTGGGGTGGCCAACTTAACGGAAACTGGAGCCGTGTAGGACGTGTGCCCAAAGCGCCGGTGGTCTGGTGGTTCTCGAGCCTTCGAATGTCCAGAGTCGGAGTCGCGATCTCTCAGAATCCACCGCCAAACCTCGGACACTTGGGCAGGACGGTCAATAAAAGGATATTTGGTCTTCGGATTGAATTCCCTCGGAAATCATCTTCGTGCGAAAACCCATTATCTCTCGGCTCCTTTGCCCATGACTGGCTCATGGTGGCGGATAGGAATGGCGCCGATCAGTGGGAAAGAGGAAAGACGGAGGAGTCAGTCGTGATAAGAACGAAGGCCTCAATGAGGGGTCCTCTTGGCGGTGCTCACTTCGCCTTGGCGTTTCGTGTTTCTAGGGTCATCTCGCCGATACTTGTTCCGCCCGTTCACACTTCACAGCCCCCGAATTTGTGAACTTGAACTCTCAACTGTTTCGCGCGCAGACTAGTTCTTCAGTCTGATGAGGCCAAGATCTCCCTGTTTGAGCATTCCACGCTAGGAGGTAGTACCGCTGTTCCTGTTTGGCTCGGGCGCTTGGACGGTCTCATCAACATTGACATCCTTGTCTTCGTTCTTCATACTCACCTTGACGTTGCTAGAGATAAAGTGTGAGATAAGTGATAGGGCTAGCCTGCGCAGACTAAAAGCCAAAATTTCAGAAGAAAGGGAGAGGTTGAGGGAGGTAATACGAGGGGCTAGGTAGTATATAAAAATTAAAAGGGAGGCTTTCGAGGGGGTTTAGCGATTAGTGACACTTCAATACCAGAAAGTCCTCCCCTTCACTCTATGATACGACCAACCTTACACGAGCCTCTCGGTTACCATGCGGTATATACGTAACCCGACTGACGAGATTGTGCTCTGGGCGGACGCAATTTGCATCAACTAGCAAGTTCGCTTCAGACATAAAACATTCGAGCCGATCCTGCTACAGCTCTAAGCTTACCCAGGCATAGGAGGGGGCTCCTTGTTCATATGAGCTCATGGTTATGATAGTGGCGATGCCCTCAGCGACCATACTCTATAGAGCACAGTCTGATGCCCCATAGGATTTCGTGCGGAATTCGGGCTAATCGATAATCCATGCCGTATTCCGTGCCATTGACCCCTTTGACTGACTCAGCTTGTCTGCACTCGCAGGGGTCAATCCAGTCCGTCTTGACGTGCAGTGCTGGTTTTAAGATCGGACTTCATAAGAAAGTTACACCAAGTGATATACCGAGAATTATATTTACTCCAAGAGTTAGAACAAATTAGGGTCATCCTCATTGACAATATCCCCTTCATCTTCACACAACATCTCCCCAATCTCCCGGCTTTCCTCCAATATCCTCCTTGCATCCTCTACGTCAACCTTCATGTCCTCCATCACGAGCCTCACGGCTAACTCCGGGACAAGAACTTTCTCCACATAAATCGTAGGGCCCTTCGCAGACACCAGCCTGTCCTCCAGGGCCATCGTCCTCAACAGGTCTGAGAGCCTGGCGGATATGCCCTCTAACATGATCCGGAAACCCCTCGAACCATAGTACCCGGGTGAACTACCTACAATGCGTTTCCGTACTTCTCCGTTCTTGATATCCTGCGCAAGGATGTACCTATAGTAGCATTCCTTGCCCCTGAATATTTCCTTGAGATCGTCGGCGTGTGGAGATATCCGCTTGTCGAGAGTTGACCAGTTGATATCTGGGTAGCCCTTTGCTTTCCACTCCTCGCGCGCCTCGTCCGTTTTGTGCTCGCGACAGAAGTGTCGTTGCTTTTTAGGAGTCATGGAAGGCCCCCTCGAAAATACCTCGAGGCGGTCCTTGTCGACGGGGCTTCTGCACCAGGGGCACAGCGAAGATGTAGCTCCGCGGGAAGTGCTCAGCGATGGAAAGTCGTCGGCATCGGAAGCACACAGCGACAGGACTGGGGACGTTGCGGTGGAGTCTCTAATGGGCACTGTTTGATACCTTATTCCTCATTAGCATCCTTTGTGTATTGAGTGACGGACCTTCTTACTAGTGTCTTCCGTCGCTTTCGATGAGATGGTGGAGGTGAGGACCTCCGTTTCCTACTGCGAGGAGTCCGTCCTTTGTCGTCAGGAGGAGAAATGGCATTCGAGCGCAGGGATCTTGAACCAAGACAGACCGTCTGACTTCATCGTTATCACCATCTCCCAGGGTCGAGGGGAAAGCACAGGGGACGTCGAGTGTTGCTTCGGAGGGGTTGCCTTGGCAATTGGTAGGATGTAATGTGCTCATTTGTTAGGTTGGCTTGTGGGAGGGCAGGAGGGACTGGAATTGTAGTGCGATCCTATTCTGAGAGCACTCCTGAGCCCAAAGAGCATTTTAATATCTAAAACCAAACCGACATACAGACCTATCAAGACTTAACCATACTCCTGGCGAACGAGACTCGCCAGCTCAATCTAACAATGTAACAAACCACAATTTAACAAAACCAGCCACATATCCCTGTGGCAATGGCTACAGCTAGTACTTAAGGACAGCATCTCACCAATATTGTTGGCCTTTGATCGTCTGGCCCCCAGTCAGAACAAACGACCGACACATATCCGATACAATAAAGCCAACCGTTCGGCCTTGCGTCTCGGCGGCCTCGCAATGGAAAACTTGGCCAGACTGTTGCGATCCGTTGCTCGCGCCTTTTACACTACTGACCAAGTGATCATAGTTGGCTTCCTCCTCCACTATTCTCAGTGGGTTGATCATAAAACATATTAATGTAGTACTGTGCTGACCACCACTAGCTTATCTGTAGGCTGGCTGCAGTTCCACCTCAAATTGAGCTCACGAGAAGTCAGGGCTCTATGTTCCCAACTCCTTGGAGATCTGTGGGTGGGGTAAGAATCGAGAGAGTGTAAGCCTGGCATGATAATCACCAAGACTGACGTTTCTTCAGCTGTTGCCTCCACCAAGGAGAGCAAACCTACTTCTTCAGGCCCAAATCAGCTTTTGAGTCCATACGTTTCAAGGCCATGAATATCCAACGACAAATAGAGGCGGCAGCTGACAAGATATATCTTTGTCGCCGATGTGGCGCCGCATGGACACAGCTTGAAGTAATTGATTATATAGGTGAAAACGGCTTCATGTGTCATACATGCCACGCGGAACTGGAATACTTTCCTGAAGAGAAGTTTTGTCGGCAAACTGACTTTATGTGGCCGATGCTTTCGTGCATAGACCCGGAAATCTTCGAAAGTCTTGGTCTGCTCTACGGGCCAAGTAGCGAGCGACCAGAACCCATAGAAGTGGAACTAATGTGCCCTCTATCTAGGCCATCTACAGCCAGCTAGCTGGCAGTAACAGACTGCTCTTAGTGCTTTGCAGCATAACACACATCATTCTTTCCTTCCAGTCACCTTCAGCACACCGCCGCGGGCTGGGCGTCCTAGGGTCGACACTCTAGGATATTTAACCGACCCGATTCATGAGTCATGAGATGCCCAGTTCCTATTCCTTACACCCCTTTCAGCAGCGTAAACAGCACTACCTTCCTCTTTAATCTAATCAAAGGTATTCATTTGAAAGACAGATGTACTACAGCTGTCCCCCTCCTACGGTCCATCTCCGCTATAATTAAGCCTCAAATTGCACTCCTATGTGTGTTCTGCATAGCGCCCATACTACTTTCCCGCCCGGCATCCATCTCCACCTTGACTCAGGCCTCAGGAAAAAATCCTCCATACATGGCTTAGATGCTAATTAATTGATTATGGAACCCTTTGAGCAATGACATCTGGACTGCTTCCAGATATTTCGATCTCTCCAAACCGATCGAGGGCACCTTCCCTCGGGAAAACACTTCTTACATCTAATATTGCACTCAGAGCGGCGCTCTTCTTCGGATCGCGCGTACGGCTCGGCCCCAATCGTCCGAGCACTGTTCGCTCATACACTCAGAAGCCGGGAAGCCGTGGCAAAGAGGGTATCTGCTTCTTGTTTCTCTAGTTCGGCAGGTGGTGGAAGGAAATGAAAAGAGAAGAAACCGACAAGCCGCGGCGAAGGTGTCTGCTTCGTGTTTTTTTTTTTTTTTTTCATTCGGCAGGCCGCCGAAAGAAATGAAAAGGAGAAGAAACCGGGAAGCCGCAGTGAGGAGGGTGTCCGATTCTTGTTTCTTTGGTTCAGTGGGCGGTGGGAAGAAACGAAGATGAGAAGAAACCGGGGAGCTGTTAAATGAAAAAGGGGAGAAAATAGGAAGCTGCGGCGAGGAACGTATCTTATTCCTGCTGGCTTGGCCAAGTTGGCAAAAGAGAAGAAATGAAAAGAGAAGAAGACGGCAAGCCGCGGCAAGGAGGGTGTCTGATTCTCGTTTCTTTGGTTCGGCGGGTGGCGGAAAGAAATTCTGCTGGCTTGGCCAAGCTGGTAGTGAAAAGAGAAGAAATGAAAAAGGGAAGAAACTGGGAAGTAGTGGTGAGGAAGGTATCTGTTTCTGGTTTCTTTAATTCGGCGGGCGGCGGAATGGAAAAGACACCACCATTTCGAGCGTGCAAAGGAGCAGAAAGCAAGTTAAATGGCAGGCCATTTTCTCGGGCTTGCCTATTATTTTCTATGAAATGCGAAGCATGGCTGCACTTCTCTCGTCTCTTCACAGCGCCAATACGTTTCTGGTAAGGTAGTGAGGCTCATGTGCTACGCCTCGTATCGGCGCGCCGCAAACGTTTTCCATTTTTATTTTGTGCACAAGTGGGCCGTCCATTGTTGCTGTTTTGGGGCAGCCCTCCAGACGCCCTAAGCGAAAGGGGTGGTTGGGGTGGCTGCACATGTTCAAGGAGTGCCTGTTTGAGAATCAGTTACAGTAACGCCAAACTCAGTTTCAACGGTCAGGTCGGACGAAGATTAGCAGTTACGTTCTGGGTCGATGGACGACGGACGATGGCGTTGCTGCCTGAGTGCCTCTGGATGTGGCTGATGCATACTTCTAGTCCCATGAAGGTCGACGCCGAATCCCATGGCCGCCTGTCGGCTTTAGTCGCACGCCCGCCACTGAGGCTGTAACGAGTGATCTCGCCCCACAGGTCCACCAGCTTTACGAACCTACTAAGGGCACCGTCGTCTCCGGACATTCGGTTTGCTTGTTGCGAAAGCTCGTCGGGCTCGTTGAGAAAACCAGTGTACACATCGGACGCGAGATCGAAAGCAACTTCGGAGCACGGGAGCCGGATGCGAAGATCGGTCATCGCCGGCGGCCAGCAGCCTATCGAGGATGAAGCAGCTAAACATTGTACGCCTCTGAATCTCTCTTTCGATGATCCGATCCGACGTGGATCCTTCCGCTTTGTTCCCGCGCTTGTTCCTCGAACCCACAATGTCGTTGTTATCGCCGTGGTTTTGAGGCGCCGTGTCGCCGCATCCGAGCCTGAGAGCCTGGGCCATACGGATGGCTACGCCGACGTACATCCAACCTTGGGGACCATTTCGAGTCCACTTATATAGACCTAGCATGAGGAAGGGTCTATTTATACTGTATATACGAAGTACTTTGTACTTGCAGTAAATCTTAGCTTCTTGTGTGATCATTTCTCACGTGGAAAAACGGGCCAGAGATAATTTAGATTGCGTTAGAGGCAGTCTCCAGGCTCCCATCTGCCTCTGACTGTATTCCCAGACAGTTCTTCTATTATTTCATGCGCCTGAGTGTCCTGTATGCGACATTTTCACACCTCTTGACTTCCCCCTATTTGGAAATCTCTTCTTCTTCTTCTTCTTCTTCTTTTTTCTTGCGGTGTGGTAGACGAGGTAATGCCGAGCACGACGACTGTGCTTCCGCATCCACGCCCGCTGCTAAGACTTGCGTCTCAGCCTCGACGCTGCCGTCATCGATGCCGGCATAAAGTTTAAGATCGCGTAGCAACTTAGCACAGTTAATATGTTGTGGCAGCAGTCTATCGATGGTCGCCACCGCGGCATGGTCGTGCCCTAGTGTGCCAATATGTCGGTGTACAACGTCTGTCGGCTGCCGTCATCGTGCTCCTTCCGTAGTAACACCTGGATGTCTTGTAGATTAACGCGCCCCACGCTTGCTTCCTGGTCCGAAGGGCACTAATCTCCGAGCGTCAGCCGCCTGCGCTTCACATCGGCCTCGTTGGCGCGGCCTAGGCGGGGGCTTGATACTGCGCGTTTTGTGCGTCCGGTTGGTGGTCGTCCGTCCATCTCTCGATGCTGGGAGTTGTAGAGCGAAGTTTGTCTGCTTCGGGGCGACTGCGTCGTTAACCAGAAGGCGAAGGCGAGGGGGATAGAGAGGGAGGGCGAAGGTGGGCGTCGCCGCTCGGTGGGAGGTTCTTGCCGGAAGGGTTGGAAAGGAAAATAAGAAAGGTCCCCTATTTAGGCAATGACCTGCGTGTAGGTTGCGCACAGATCGGAAGGCGAAACAGATCCACACTACGAACCTCGAAACATCCTGAGAAGTATGCTTTCTATGAGTTTATCAATGTAGCCCGATGATCTAGAGGCAGATGGCAGAGATATCGCGGCCTGAGATAATTCAGAAGAACTTTATAGCGATGTGATCCATTGCTCGTGGTCATCGTCCGGATACTGGTCTCTGGAGAATTCGCGTAGAAGGAAGGCTCTCTGAGTGTCGGTAGTTGTAGAAAGGGTATGAGCACAGGGCAAGGAGAGGATTCGTGCTTTACCTGAAGCTTTTCTTCCTCTTTCTTCCTTGGCGAGGTCGACAGATTCCTTGAACAGAACATATCTAGAACTACGTAAGGATCGGCGCATCTTTATATATTCTGTTCCACCCTACAAAACACATTAAACTATACGTGAGGTAGGAATCCCGATTAGGCAAGCCATTCTAATAACACGGCCTTCAATCCACGCCCAAAGCCGCTATTCAAATAAGGGAGGACATAGAAATTGTTCTAGTTTGCGTCATCCCAAACCTGTGGGCCTAAGGTCGGAACGGAATGATCAATCACAATCTAAACAATCTAACCAAGCTTGCCACGAGGTCTGCCTCGGTGTGTAGTTCTACAAATTGTAAATTGTTAGGCAACGCGGCTGGCTCAGGGAGCACTATGATTTCGGGTTCGCATACCCTTATCTTATCCGTAACCGCCAAGCAGAGTCCATTACCTCCATAATAAGCAGCACTCATTAGGAGAAGGAGCGGAAAACGTCTAGGAAGGCGCTGAAAGAGTGTCGGTCTCTTAAGGAAGGTATGGAAAAAGTATTAATTTATCGAGGAATGTGTGTTTGGCTTGTGCTCGCGCCTAGTCGCGTCTTGGAAAGTACGAAAAGAAAACAGTCTAGGAAGCTGAGGAAGATAATGTGGTGTCTCTCATCCGCAACTTCCTATCACACGATTCGCATCATATGTAGCACTCATCTAGGGAAGGAATAGATACAGTATTCCCGCCAACGTTCGTGACCCAGCCTAATCTCTCCTAACCATCCATTTATAAACCTGTGACGTCGAAGCGAAAGTACAAATTGTGGTCAATGGCTTGTGGAGTCATGTTCACATGTCGCCGTCACCTTCGTTCTGGGTCGGTATGAGCCATTGGTCCCGAGGCAATGGTTCTTCCTACACTCCGCTTCTGACTAACTCTACGTCTTTAGCTGCGAGTTGTCGTCTATGGCGGAGAATTTTAACCCCGATCATAAGCACACCGAGAATTACTAAAGACGACAAGACACATATCAATATTTCTGTAGAATCCATGGTACTACACGCCGCTCAAATACAAGTATATATACTACTGTAGATAGATACTAAATAGGAAGCCTTTCTAGATTAAGGCGCCCATAGATCCTAAACTTAGTTAATCATAGATGCTGGTGTGGGACAACAGCTGATACGCGAATATTCTTTCGTGGTTTGAAAGCTTTCCTAGCGCTCGACTGGTCGCCAAGAATAAGTTTGGGAGAGGATTGGAGCCAAAGATGCGAGCCCAGAAACAAAATATGAGAGGTCTTTCACGCTGATTTAGCGATTTGTTCAGGGCAGGAAATTTGTAGGGACACAAAATGCAGCTTGGCTTCTTTGAGACAGGGAGAGAAGAGGCACCACTCTCAAGTTAGGTCGATGGGAAACGGCCAACTGCTCAAATTACGATTTTCTGGGACAATAAAAATCTGTATCCCACCGATCACCACACCTATTCAATAAGGTACAAAACTAAAACCATACAAATATCCATTTGATGCCATATTGCTTCCCCATCCAGAAACATCCACTTTTCAGCCCATCGCCGACTTGGGAGGCTGAACGGGCTGAACCTGCCCGTTGTCGGCCGCGTTGGGTCATGATAAAGCACATCAATTCTTCCTTTATTATTTTCATTGTATACAGCACGGGCTGGCCCACGTATCTACCCACAAATGGTCACCTTAATTCTCACATTTCCCCCCAAAGATGCCATCTGAGTCGTGCCGACTGTCGCCTCTTGGTTTTTCCTTCTACAAGAAACCGAATATCTAGGTACTATTTTAGTGCGAGTATGGATGCAATATAACGATCGGAAAAGGTAATTGGGGGGAACTGCACAATTATGGACACTTGCAAGGTCAGCATTGGTAATAACTGCTATCTTGGGGCAAATGCCAGCATACACACGGCGTGGTCTCCAGTCGAACTAGGAGGAAGCAAGGGCCGGCAGGTTGCTAATCGTCACTTGCCTCCACGGCTTCTGCGGCCGTCGGAGTGACAATGAACAAGTTATATTCATAGGGCTGATAAGGTGGGCATGAGGGTCATTTTGGGGTTGGACGCGCGAGGCCGCTCGCAGGCCCCCGCACTTCCTCCTCCCTCCGTGCTAGCCGATTCGCTAGCTGCCCCTCAGTCACGCTTTACGGAAGCGCAAAGGAGACGACATTTCATCGAAGGCGCGGTCCCGCAGCCCGGTTAAGAAGGTCTTCAACTCAGGACGCTCGCCCTCCTTGCGTGCCAGCTGGTCGTTGCCTAAGTTCGCTATGCCGAGACAACCCTTAATCGGGCCGATCGACCTAGGTGTAGTAGCTATCGTCGCGCCTTGATCTGTAAGAAGAGAAGAACTCTCTACTCTATTCCTTCTTAGTACTATTTACATCTTCAATATGTTTCGCATAGTGACAAAAATAACCTTGGCGTTGTCGGTACTAATGACTTGCACTGTGACGGAGCGGGCACGAGCGAGGTTATATCTAGCTGTTAAGCAGTAGAAAACTCTTAATAATCTATAGATCAGAGAATTTCTTCATGAAATAGAAGGGTGTATTTTGCTCATCCTTCTAAAACTACTGCCGTGGAAATATCCTGGCATTAGTCATGCCTCAACCAGCACTCTTCTTAGATCTTGTAACATTTAACAGCTGTAAGGATCTGGGGTTCATCGAATGCCAATACAAAATGATCATCGAAAACGGGAATACCAGGATAATTGAATTGGCCACCATTCATTTCTGCATTGCATTGAACGCGGCCGAGACCGCTCGGAATATCTAGGATTTTGATGCTGGCTGTGCGTGCATTTCCAGGGAGAAATCCTCGCTCTGGATTATCACTTGAATCCTTGACTTCGATATCCTCATAGAAGTGTGTGCCGGTTGTAGCATTCGGTGAGCGGTCAATACGGACGAAGTTGCCCTGAACGGGGCCGTTCATTAACATGACAGGAGAAGGGGATGCGAAAGCCACAGAGGCTACACTGACGAGTGCAAGAAGTGAAGGGGCGAACATCTCCAATTGTTGTTGAGTCTTTTTGGGTCTTTATACACACGGTAGTAACTGATCATATCTGGGGCCTAAATTGGGTCCTTTACGAAGGCTTGGCGTTGCCCTCTCTGCAGGCCTCTATCCTACGGCGGTGGTGAAGACTATCTTTATCCTTGGCCCCCGATCGGGTCTGCCAAATTAGAATAGCACATTTTGAAGTGCCATTTCTTTTTTCGTCACAGAAGCACAGCGGCCCGAAATTGGGAACTGGCCGTAGGTCCTTTCGACCATAGCCATGTCTGCAGTTGGCTGCTCATCCTCTTGGCCCACTGGTGCTAAGCCCGGTGTGGTTTTGCCACCCGTGCTCGTGGCCTTATCTGGGGTTTGTGGCACGTCGGCGTCCGGTCGAGCTGAGATGTTCGCTGCGGCTGCTGTCACCTTCTCTCTGTCGTCGGATCGCTCCCCCATCCGGACCTGGAAGACGCCACGGCGCAGCAACATCGATGCGTCGAGGAAAAAGGAACGGACCACGGCGGGCGCGGTTATGATGCCAAGGTATCCTCAGCCTACAGCTTGCCGCCAGACTCGGAGGATACAGCCAAATCGGGAATCAGGAGCAGGGAGAATGCGCGCAATCCGCGGGGTGCTGGCAAGGTAGTAAAGGGGCTCTCTGTTCTTCCCCATTTTTCTACAAGATTTTCTGTGGACGATCTTCGTTGGGAAGCTCTTTACGGAAGTTGGGGGCATGAAGGATGCAACAGAGTTGGGGGGTTCCCTTGATCGGCCTCATTCTTTATCCGTCCCCTCTTTTCCCCATCCGCGCGGACGTCCAGGCTGGTACCGTGGTACCGGCAGAAGTTGGTGGGTGGTCATGTTAAGGGCATCGTGACCATAATCCGGGGTAGTGTGGCTGCAATAGCGAGTCATAGCAAGTAACGTATTATAGCCAGCGATGCTGCGTGGTGGTCAGTGGTAACCCGGGGCGGAGGACACCACCAAGATCGGCATGGAGGCTGCACCTATTAGAGCGGAGAGTCATCGTGCGTACTGGTGGTTAGAAGGAAGATTCGGGCCAGATTCCCTAGTTGGGGATTTTCTCTACTCGAGAGCAAATGGAGGAAGGAGAGCAGCTACGGATATCGCAAGGTTGTGTGATTTTGGGCAGACCCTGGTTCCTGGAGAAATGGATACGCAAAGATTGGTGATTTCTTGCCGTCTGGGGGAGGTGTCCATTGACAGAGTCGTAGCCCGTCCCGGATCTGGCAGGGAATCGCCCAGATGGAACATGCGTCAGACATCAAGGTGGCTGATGCCATCGAGCAGTTGCGGTTGGTGCGAGATTATCTTGATGATGACAGCGCAGAGCCAACCATCCCGGGGCAGGTTGAGCCCAACCGCCGCCGTTGAACGTTATCGCACTTGGTCAATAATCATCACCAAGAGCTGAGAATTTGCGGGCATCGAAGCCAAAGTCCAAGCCCAAGTTCGAGCTTGAGCAACGGCTCTGGGACTTTTGGGTTCCACGGGCTTCGTACACGACGCGGTGTTGCAGTGCGCCCCCAGCAAATGCAACTTACATCGCCACTGTGTTGTCTAAAAGTACAAAAGAGATTCCCCCCGTGAAATGAGTGTTGCAGTCTTCAGTCTGTCCCCCTTCTCCTTCTTCCCCTCCAGCTTGGCTGCTGTCCAGGGTCCCTGGGGATATTCTCTCAAAGAAGCCCGTCGCTTTCTCCAAGGCCCAGAAGGCCTTCCCATTTCTCTGTGCTGTCGTGTATGTCATCATGGGTCGGCATGCCTTGTGGTAGTCCACAAAGTCCCCATGCCCTGTTCTTGCTTGTATGAGTCTGGGCAGTATCTGTCTAGGGAGCCTGAGGTCTTCGTGTGTTCCCACCCTATAGCTTAGGATTCTCCAGACGTTCTCCGGGTATCGTTCAGGCTTTGCCTTACTGTGCCATTCTAACGGCTTCATGCGTCTAGTTTCCGGGGCTTTAGCTTTTACCCCTGCGAAGGTCGGCCTATCCTCCTCATTGTCCGTTGGGAGTTCGTAGGCTTCCCTGTCTGAGCATAGTGTGTCCGCCCTCTCGTTCCCTTTGATTTTCATGTACCCGGGTGACCTGATCTGTACCAGGCCCCGGCTCTGCTCTGCCAGTTCCTGCCAGCGTAGGAAAACCCCCTGAGAGGACTTTGGGGCTGTGTTTGCCAACCCGTGGATAACCGCCTGGTTGTCTATGCAGCAGGTGATGTAGTGTCCGCCATCCTTGTTGCCACTTCCAGGCCTTGCTCCCTTAGCCTCCCCATCAAAGGCCACCGCTGTATGCAAATGTCCCCTCCCCCACGTCAGTTCCTTTCCCCCATGTCGCTTCATCCTCCTTCTGTGACCCGTCTGAGTAGACCAGGGTGTGTTTGTCTGGTAGCTGGGCTTCCCACTCCCTGAAAGCTTCGGCCGCCTTGCCCTTACCTTCGATTATGTGCGTCCTGGTCCTCCCGAACCGTGGTCTGCAAAGCTTCGGGCGGATTGGTTGGTCCTATAAACATCAGGTACAACGTAATCGGTGACGAGTTGAGAGCCGAATACGGGACCGTCAGGACGCGATTCCGGGTTTGAACACAGAACGTCGACGCCTCGGCAACGAGGACGTCAAAGGGAAGGGGCACAAAGAGGCCATGCGTTTAGCATGCCGAAATAAAGTGGGTTTGGGAATATGGTAGATGGAGCTAAATGCTTATTAAATTACGACCCGCTGGGTGGGGAGCTACGTAGGGAAGCAAAGAAGAGTCAGAGATACTAATCGAGACAGGTGAACGGTAATTTTGAAAGGGTCCCCTTAGTTCCCACAGAACCGCCCCTATATCGCATCAGAACACCTGCGAGGAGGAACTGGTGAAGCGTCCCTTCTCCTTCTCTCCTTGTGAAGGCTACCCCTTAGGTGCTCGCACGACCCTGATTTGTATGCAGTCTGCATCCTGTAAGAGTAATATCGCTAAATATGTCCCTACAAGTCACATATATGGCATTAGATGGTCCTGAAGTTGGCAGATTTATGAATAGCCTACCAGTACGACGTACACAATCTAACAATCAATCAACAATAGATACGAAACTTTACCCGGTTGAGAAGGGGTATAAGGACACCCCTTACCGCTCAGTACTCAGCTCTCCTTTCATAATGCAAATTCTACCAACTATTCTCGGTGTTGCAGCTACTGTTCTCGCAGGCGAGACTACGTCTGCCCATGCCGCATCTTCGTTCTCCTCTTCTGTGCCTCCATCCGTGTCGCCCACTCCAATTTCCATAGGTCTTCCAGAACTCTGGAGCAGCCCGCCGGACAACTTCGTGCGAGTAAGAGGCTGGGACGACAGAAATGTAGACAGCATTTTGTATCATGTCCCAGTCACAGAATCCAATTCCTCATATGCCAAGTTTAATGCGGTGGCCTTTGGCTTCCAAATTATGAGTATTCCCTACAACCTCCGCAGCGTTCAGTGCCAGGTGACGATCAACGGCGGGCGATACAATTCGGAGCAAATTCCGGTCTTCAATGACCATGTTATTCTGGGTTTTGATGCGCCTCAACCTGTCACAGGTATCAAGTGCTATAATATTTAGTCGGGCAGAGATTCGCGATCGGAGCCACTTCTGTACACTACGTGGCAAAAAGTTTGCAACCCCCCCCTGCTCAGGTCTCGGTTTTTACTGGCTAGCCTGGTTCTTCGCAACTCACACGGTCGCAAACTCTTCTGTCGCTTTGATAAACTCGAAAAGAAATTGCCATTCAACAGTGGCAACGAGCCGCTGGTCGTGGCAATCTGATTGCATGGATTCCACGCGATCGAAACAATTAATTAACATCTAAATTTTTATCAGCGCCAGAAATACCTAATTTTCTCTCCCCCCCAAGAGCTTAAAAAAAAAAAAAGAAAAAAACCCTAAAAGTGGCTGGCGGCAAGGGAAAGTCTTCGGGTGGAAAGAGCTCTACTAGCAAGCCCTCCGTTGAGGGCCCCAAGAAGCGGCAGAGCCACTCTGCGAGGGCTGGGCTCCAGGTAAGACCATCCTCGGCATCCTTTGCGGCATCCTTTGCAGCATTATGCGCCGCGATTTCCTTTTTTTTTTTTTTTTTTTTTTTTTTTCTTCCGCATCGCGACGCCTCTCCATCGACCGCTACATCGGCACATTCCCCCAACCAATGAGAATCATCACTTTTATATCGCGTCGTCATCACAAACACGTCGATATCGGTGGTTTCCATCGTCATTGCCGCCAGTCGCCATGTCGCGCATCGCACTAGATGGTCGTCGATACAACCAACCGACGACCCGGTTTTTCACCACCCAGCACCCCTCACACAGCCCATATCATTGTCCTCGCTGCTGTTGCTGTCGCTCAAGTCTACGTGCATAACGACGAGTCATACGTTTACTAAACTATCGCCTTGGATTTAGTTCCCCTGCGGTCGTGTCAAGAGATTCCTCAAGCAGAACACCCAAAACAAGATGCGCGTCGGCGTCAAGGCGGCGGTCTACGTCACAGCTGTGCTAGAATACCTCACTGCTGAAGTGCTCGAACTCTCAGGCGTATGTTATTCCCCTTATTTTTTGCATCGCCACCCTCGTTTTGCAGGATTAGTTTTCTTACTAACATTAATATCGTAATAGTACGCTGCCAAGGATCTCAATGTCAAGCGTATCACGCCGCGACATCTCCTGCTCGCTATCCGTGGTGATGAGGAGCTTGATACTCTCATTGTGCCACCATCGCCTTCGGTGGTGTGCTGCCGCACATTAACCATGCTCTTCTGCTAGAAACTTATCTGGATATGCCGAACTCCGCGAAAAGCTTAGGCTAGCTAACCTGTCAGCAGTTTCTCGCGAATGGCAGGAGGCGGTAGAAATGACGACGTTTAGGCGCCTGCAAATATCGTGTGAAGATCTTGACACCTTCCGTCGATATTTGGTTGAGCATCGTCAGCATATTCTCACAGAATTAGATGTTCAAATTCACCTTCCGAAGTATAACCAAGACATCGAGTTCGAGTATGAAATAGACGATGAGAGAACCCGGAACAATAACCATGCAACAGTCAGGCTCAATCTGCTCTTGCACATTCGCAGACGGGGCAGTACAGAGGCAGCCGACCGGAGGAATCGTTGACGGTCAGCAAGCCTAGTTGTGGGTGCTGCTGTCAGGACCTGGGCATTAAGTTGGTCCCCCAC